>JAMKQA010040690.1:0-13158 GCA_024699735.1 Posidonia australis
TGTCATTGAGAAAGTTTCTAATAAACTTTCTTCCTGGAAGGCTAGGCAGTTTTCTTTAGGGGGAAGGTTGGTTCTGGTCAATGCGGTTCTTTCAGCCATGCCCACATATTTTTTAACTGTGCTTCATATGCCCAAGAAGATAGAGAAGAAACTGGATAGTTTGAGAAGCAATTTTCTATGGAATGCTAAGTCTTCCACTAATAAAGGCATTCACCTTATCAGATGGCCCAATATATGTAGAAGTAAAAATGAAAATGGATGGGGGATTAAGAATCTGAGAAGTATGGGAGCTGCTCTTAAAGCTAAACTCAGTTGCCAGTTTTTCAATCGCACCAGCAGCCCTGTTTGGAAATCCCTCCTCCAGGCTAAATATTTATACAAAGGACCTAGGGCGATTCTAAACAAAGTATCTTCCTTCTGCTCTCCTTTATGGAGACATATTAAAAAAGGTTTCAATTTTTTCACATGTTTCTCTAAGGTTTCAGTGGGCAATGGTTTAAATTGTATCTTTTGGAGACATTCTTGGTACAAAGACAAGCCCCTCTGTTTATTATACCCTGAACTGTATGCTTTGGCTAAGTTTAAAAAAACTTCCATTAAAAAAACTTTGTATCTGTTCCATAGTGATTTTAACAAATTGTTTTTGCCTCTCCATGGTGAGGGCTATAATCTTAATTTGCTTCAGCTACAGTTGGAAGAATTTGAGGCTCTCTTGCAGTCCATTTCTCTCAATTTTATAGAGGATGATTTTCATTGGACTCCTTCTAAGTCCTTCTCTGTCAAAGCTACTTATAATTTGATTAATGATGAGGGATTAAGAAATGTTTTCTTTCAAAGTATTTGGAAAAATCACTCCCCTTTAAAGGTTAAGTTATTTACATGGTTAGTTATTCAGAATAGGAACTTAACAAAAGAAACTCTATTGAAAAGGACTTGGACTGGATCCCCCTTATGTATATTTTGCTCTGTCAGTATTGAAAGCAATACACATTTGTTTCTTCACTGTGATTTTGCTAGGAAAATTTGAAGATTCTTCTTGAACTCCCAGCTTAGCCCTGGTTTTTATTCTGTGGCAGACCTTTTTCTGTCAACCCCTGACCTTAAATTGTATCTACCTTATTCTAGGTGGATTATGCTTCTTCAGATCATCCTCTGGTTGATTTGGAGGGAGAGAAATTGCAGGATTTTTCGTAATGCTTCTAAGTCTGCTTGTGGACTCATTTCTGATATTTTGTGTTTTATGCAATTCTAGGTGACAAATATTATTTCAGGTTTTGAACAACAAGACATGATACAGTTTGTTACTACTTTATCCCCTCATCTTGAGGCGTCTCTTGTTCCATCTTCTATTCCTCCTTCTACTCCATCTAAAGAGGCAGCCTAGGAAGATATGAATGTTTGAATCAGAAAGTGGACAAAATTATATAGATTCATTTTTTGTTATAATACTTTTCTATCCCATTTTGTATACTTTCGATAATCCCATTTGGTTCTTAACATTTTCAACTTTATGCTATCTTCGAAGGTTGTAGAGTCTCTAGATTGTAATATTTTTTGAACATTGTACTTCTATTCTGACTTTTTGGTCGAAGAAATAAAATCTATCTTAACCGTTAACAAAAAAAAAAAAAAATTTAATGGATATTCTAATCATATTCATAATGTTAATGTCATTGCTATCTACATTTTTTAGCATCTTTTGCAGACTGCAATATACAAAACATCAATATTTCTCCAAAAGCATAGGTAATTTACTAGAGGTAAAAGCTTAAGCAAATTAAACAGAGACAATAGTATAGGCAGGACACTATACGGCTTTCTCACAGCATTACTACGAGTAAGACGTAAGAATATTCAAATCTGAAATGTGAAAAGTAAAAAACCTATTAACTTTAATAAAAAAAAGGTTTCTGTTTTCCAGTTATGTTTCGTTTCAAAATGTAACGAAAAGCAAAAGAAACGAAAACAGTTTTTTGTATGCTGCATAGCCTTCCATACTTCGACATATACAATCCAAGTGAAATTTGTTTGGACATCCAAGGCATATTTTCTCCACAACCAACTAGCCTCACCTGTTTTTTATTACCATAGCGGTTTTTAACTCTCTTCGTAGGCTGTCCTGCGGTACATATCATGAAATAAGCATGCAAACCGATGGACTGCAAATATGGTAAGAAAAAAAAATCACTACATACCACCAAAATCACCCGGCTTTAATTACCCTAGCTCTCTCCAAAATATACTTTCCTTCTTTGTATTTTTGATTCTTTTCACAAGCTTTGTCCTACAGTGCACGTCATGTTAATAAGCACGCAAACAGAAGGTGTGCAAATATGATGAGCAAAAATCACTTTCCATAAGAATTGGCATCTTACTCACCATCGTATACGTAAGAATTACTAGTTACAATGAGAATGCAAATACAAAATTTAAACTCATAAATACATTCCTACAATAAAACAATTGGCAGTTTGCAGTTTGCCTCAAATATGATTGAACCACATGGACATCAATGGAGACATTATTTGAATTTACAAATTGTACAAGACCATTTAGAATCAAGACCTGAACCTGAAGCAGGAACCACTAGGCCCGAAGAAGACCAGTAGGACTGTAATTTTGAATCAAGATCTGAACCCAAAACAGGAACCAATTTGGCCTAGAACTAAAGCAGAATAAGGAAATGGCCGTACACCAACTCAATCTCAATATAGGATTTAGTTTAGGGTAACTAAAACCTGAGCTATAACCGAATCCTGTAGCCATCCCAATTTTACAAGAGGCAAGGTAAAGCTATATGTACATATGCTCCAAGCTCAACCCAACTCACCTAAACTGGACCTGAACAGTTTTAACCCAGATCAGGCTTTTAGAATATTTTAACCAATCTAAAGTTGTGTAAATAGGGCCATGAAACTCTTTTATGGAGTTCAACAAACAGAAGAAATAGTACTAACTAAGAAATTAATCCAAAAACAGTTTTGAATCAATAAGCAATCTTATTTTAGGTTGAGGAACTCCCATAAGTCACAATTGAGAAGAAAAATAAAGACCACACTGACACAACCCAATCAGTCATGGGTAGACATGACATAAACATTAATGACAACCTCTATAATCTAAACGACTCATGCCACTAGGATTATTAACTTCAGATAACAGTACAATCTTCTTTGTGGTTCATGTTTGATGTATTTTTCATGTATGAGCTAAGTAAAATCATGTGAAAGAAGAATATAGAATTAAGTGTCCTACGATAAACTAGAAGGCAAACTTCTTGATAATAGTTTAATGATTCAATCAGCAACCAGATTCTTAAAACCATCAAATTATGTCACATACTGATCCAGTATTCTGGATGAGAAAGGATATTATAAATCCCGTATCAATTTTAAAATAAATAATGTAGTAACCTAAAACAAGGAGATGAACCATAATCAACATTTATCCAGATATATTGCATTTAATGTACCTTTTTTTAGCTTATGTTGTGATTTCACTTTTGCACTTGCACTCATTACAATAATTTTGTTAGATATCAATTGTTACCCAATAGCTACATGTGGAATGACCTATTAAATTTTGTTAGATATCAATTGATACCCAATAGCTACATGTGAAATGACCTATTAAACAATAGGAAGATTGGTGGAGAATATCTGCAAAACTTACATATCTCCAACCTAGGACTTGTTGGCAGGAGCAGCAATAAATGTCATTAACTGTATGTAATCCAGTTGAGAGGTGTCGATCCTCATTGGGACCAAGAAAGATATTCACCCTGTAATTTTGAGTCATAACAGGTATTAGTACCAAAGAATCATGTAAAATAATATATTTTATTACTAATAATAAACATTTTTGTTGTTAGAAAAGTGATTTCAGAATAACATTAGAAATAGTAGTGAACAATATTCGACTAATTAAAAAATGAAGGCAATTTTATATACAGCACTTTAAGTATAAGTAACTATCTAGAGAACTGCAGAAGCTACATGACCGAGCAAAATTTATTTAAGAAGTTAAAAGCTGGAATGAAAATGAATTAAAAATTGGACTTTCAGCAGTCCTTGCTGTAAGAAAAGGTAATTGCTGGAAATTCATTAGGAAAAAAGACACAAGCAAAACCTACTATATCCACTGAGTGGCCATCAAAACCCTCAATTCTTATTTGTTGAGATAGCTTCAAGAAAACCCTATGTAGGGTATCAAGAGCAAAACCCTAACCCTAGCCTACCCTCACCATCACACACTGCCATCCACTGCCACCACCGCCAACCCTGTAGCAATCCATCACTGCCACGGTAACCCTTTAGAGCCGCCAACACCACTGTAGTAGCCCACCACTGGTGTTCCTCTAACAGTCTAGCCTCTCTCACTGTGACCAGCTGCCACACCGATGAGCCTCTTTGGCTCCCACCACCACCACTAGCTAAGCTGCCACACTGATGAGCCTCTTTGGCACCCACCACCACCACTAGCTAAGCTGCCACTAGGAAGGGTTGATTACTGTGGCAGCTTTACCTATGGTGACATCATTACTGTTGTGTAGAGCCCTCTATTTTACTCTACATCACCTTCCGTGTAGCTAACAGATCAAAGCCTTTTTTGGTTCCACATCGTTTGATTATCTAATTAAGATTTTGGTTGGAGCAACTGTAAAGTTGAACAGTACCAACTACTTAACTTTGTCTTAATCGATCAAGATCTTTTCAGAAACTCACTAAAGCACATTAATAAGGACTGTACTGATGAGAAAGACCCCTCATATGAAGACTAGCAAACAAATGATTATTGTGCTCAAACTTGGTTAAGCAACAACACGGAGGAACACATATCCAACTCCCTTGTTTTTCAGTCATTTGCAAAAATGATCTAGGATATGTTTCATGAATAATATGGTCATGAAAAGAATATATCACGTGTCTTCGAATTGTATGAGCACCTATTCTCACTACAACAAGGTGAAATATCTGTCACAGAGTTATACATGACTCTTCATGTTATTATAGACAATTTAGATATCCATCAACCACTTGTTCTTGATGAAATGAAGTTGAAAGAATATCATGAGGGCCTAGCTGTGGCCAAGTAAATGTCTGCTCTTTGTCTTAAAATCAGTAGTCAAATTTGAAGTCAGATTTTTAAGGGTGAATGTGTTCCATCACTGTCATTGACTTTCTCATGTGTTTTGCATGTCTCCATGACAACATCGTCTTCCATGCCAACAGTTGGATCCACTGATTAGTTGCCACCCGTAGTCCACATGATCGTTGTCGAAATTGAGGGGGCAAACGTAGAGATAGAGAAAAATGTGTTCACTATAAATGTATAAATCATGTTTCAAAGAAATATTGGAAAAAATTTGGCAAACCTACATGTGTACATATGATGACGAGCGATTACTCAGGCAAAATATGAACATTTTCTAAAACTCAAGGCAAGAAAGGCTACATCCATTGCATCACATGCTATTACTTCAAGTATTAATGCTTTATTAACCTCTTTAGAAATTCCTAGGTGTTAAATTATGATACTTGTCTTACATGACATGTAGTAAAAATCTCTTTGCATCATTATATGGTACATCCTCTATTTCTTCTGTTTTCATTGCTTATGGTAGCCAGTGTTCCATTAAAGGAAAAGGATTCATCAAAGCTACTTCTCATCTTTCTCTTAAAAATGTTTTGTTTATTACTAAATTTCTAGTTAAATTGTTATCCATTAGTAAGACAATCCAATCTCAAAATTGTTCTACGACATTCTTTCTATATCATTATACTTTTTAGGATTTACAAACTAAAAAAAGGATTGATTTGAACCATGGACATAATAGATTGTATGGATACTCCTACTTGTCTTGCCACATCTTCATACGTTTTAAAGTCTCTCTTATTGTCGCATTATCAGTTGGGTCATTAATCACTTTAGAAACTTTACTAGGTTCTTCCATAGATGTCGTTCTCTCCTTTTGATTGTAAATTGTCTTAATTGGGTAAGCATCGTGCTACCTTTCAAAGTCAACCTAGTACTGTTAGTTATAGTTAGTTTGAATTGATCCATTCTAATATTTGAAGGCCTTGTCGTATTTTGTTTGTATCAAGATATCACTATTTTATTGTTTTCATTGATGATTTCTCTAGAATCATTTGGTTGTAACTTTCGAAGGACAAGACTCATGTTTCTAATATTATTAAAAGATTCCTTAATGAAATAAAGACTCATTTTTTTCTTTTAATAATGCTCTTGAGTTTTTTCAACATGATGTTGAAAATTTCTACTTTTCTTAGGGTATCATCATTAGACGACTTGTTCTCATACCTCTTAATAAAATAAAATATCTGAGAAGGAACATCATCATATCTTAGATATTATTCGTACAATCATAATACAAATGAATGTATCAAAATAGTGATGGCTTGATACTATTACGACTAATACCTATCTCATTAAAAGGATGTTGTCTGCTATTTTTCATGGGGATATCCTGATCATCTCACTTTTTACTTACCATCTTGTGTATTTAGGAGTGTCTATTTTATGTAGATTTTAACCCCTAACCTTGACAAACTGTCTCTCAGGTTGTGAAATGTGTTTTATGGACTACTCTAAGACTCAAAAGGGAAATATGTGTTACGAGTACTTTAATTCTATTAATATCACTTTCTTTGAGTCTACGCCTCATCTTAGTTATGTACAATCCAATGATACTGCTAGTATTGTTCCTCTTCTTTCGCCCATCAATATATCAATAAATACTTTGCAGATGCCTAGTATAGAGACTTACCACTCTAACACTGATGCCTACAGATCCATCTCCATCGTATCCTCATTCAGATCTTTCAATTGCCTTACATAAAGGTAAAAGCCACATCACTGCTCATTATATTTCAAATTTTGTTTCATATGATTGCCTTCACCCTATGTACTATCAATTTATTCTGTCACTTTGTTCTAAGTCTACCCTTGAGAATTACACTAAGGCTATGCAAGTATCACACTAGAAGGCTGCAATAAGTAAGGACATAAATGCACTATTATCTAGAAAAACATGGTAGTTAGTTTCTTAACCAACAAAGACATCTATTATTGGGTGTCAATGGATTTATACTATCAAGTATTAATCAGATAACTTCATAGGCATATACAAAGCTAGATTAGTTGCAAAAAGGTTCACTCAAACATATGATGTAAACTATGGTGAAGCTTTCTCTCCGACAGCTAAACTCAATTTCATTTGAAGTCTGCTCTCTATCGTTGTCAATCAATCTTAAAGTATGCATCAGCTAAATGTCAAAAATGTCTTCCTCTATAGCGATCTAACAGAATATGTATTTATGGAGCAATCTTGAAGTATGTTGCTCAAGGGGATAATAAAATTTGTCATATAAAGAAAGTTATTTATGGACTCAAACAAAGTTTAAGGATATGATTTGAAAAATAAAGTCAAATCATGTCTGACAATGATTTTCATCGTTGTGTAGTAGACACTCCATCTTTATCAAACAGAGCAACAAGAGTTGTGTCGTACTTGTTGTTTATATTGATGATATTCTTCTTGACAGGTAACGATATCTTTAAAATTGAAAAATCAGAGAATACTCCAAAAAGCACTTCATTACAAAAAACATGGGAAAACCTAAATATTTTTTTGACATAGAGTTCACTCGCATCAAACATGTTTTAGTCCTATTTCATAGGAAACGTATTCTTTATTTGCTTCAAGAAGCCAAACTATCGAAATGCAAACCTGAAAGTACATTTATCGAGTAGAATCCAAATTTTAAGGATAATTCATCTAGATTACTTGATGATGTGGGAGATACAGGAGGTTAATTAGGAAACTAATCTACATAACAGTTACACAACCTAATGTTTCCTATGTAGTGGGACTACTCAGTCAATTCATGCAAAAACCTTGAATGGTTCACTAAAATGGAGCACTTAAAGTACTCGCTTATGTTAAGAAATCACTAGGAAAAAGCTTTATCTATAAGAAGTATGGACACCTTAAAATTGCAATTAAATACTACATTTATGTAGGAGGAAATTTAGTCATTACTTGTAAGTTGATGTGAGTTGTTAGAGAACTAAGAAACAAAATGTAGTGTCTTAATTGAGTACAAAATCAGAATACATATCCATAACACACACTACTTGTCTGGTGAACTGATGATGTGGCTTAGATCTCTCATAATAGAGTTGGGATTTTCCAATCAACCTCTTATATCAATATATTGTAACAACCAAGTAGCAATTTACATAACCAACAATCCAACATTCCAGGAGTATACCAAACATATTGAGGTGAACTACCACTACATCAATGATGATGAATGACTACATAACTACTTCTATCACTTATCCTCTGAGCAACTTACAGATATATTTACTAAGGATTTACCCTTAAGTCGTTTTGAGAATTTATGTAACAAGTTGAACATATATGATATATATGCTCTAATTTAAGGGAAAGTGTTAGAATAGTTACGTTATATAGATCCTTATATGGATATCTACTTAACTATTATGATTTCCTATATATTTGTGGAGTTTTTGTAATTGGTTTTTTGAATAACAACTTCCGAACTCTCCCTTGTGCTGTTATTGTACATAAGGTTCTCAATTTTACTTCATTGTATTCTCTTCTCTAGTAATTTCTAAAGGTAATATAAAAAATATTTTATATGATTGAATATATATATTTGTGAGGTTCCTGACTTCTTTACTTTCTAATAAATAATTTATGCATATCTATTAGGACTTTTCAAGAAAGTATCTATTGTCTATATTTAGGATTTTGCAAGAAGAAATGTGTTGTCTAATAATATCCCATCTCCATTCTTATTAATTGTTTTGTTTCATGTAAAAATCAAGCAGAATAGCTGTATTCATATATTGACTTTGGGTACTTAACAATGTAAAAATCTGTGATGAGATTTAGTTTGCAATTTAGCAGACCTAGTTGTGGAACATCAACCTGCATTCGTTTATGAAAGACAAAACCAAAAGAATATACAAAAATCTGCAGACAAAATGTCTAAGACCAAGAAAAAAGAGAAAATGGGCAAAAATAGAAATAATAGCTACTCTCCCAGCCACATCCAACTATGCAGTTGTATGTTACTAGTTACTACCATCTTGATATGTTTCCTCTTGAGTTGCTTCCCCATCTTCCCATGAAACAGTTAAAAGATGTCCCATAGAAAGGAAGGAGGTGCAAATCGGTTTGGCAACTGTCCAAGCTAAAGAGATTATTTGACTGCACAATTGGGTAGCTTATGTATGTCCTTTTCTCTTTTATGTAATGGTTTAATTTTTCGGATTGGGGAACCAGTTCTTCCATACCAACTTAGCTTCCCAACGTCACAATTGGCATAACAACCCCCATTTAGGCTTTCCGCTCCCTAGAGGCTGGGGGCTTTCCCAGATAATAGAATGGAGTTGCATTCCTGATATCATAGAAAGAGTTGCATTCTCGAGATCTTCTACTTTCAATATAGACTTAATTAGCTAATGCCATGTCACGTAGTAAGCTCACCAACACAAGTCAAAACGTTTACGTCGTAAGTTATCTTAGTAGTAATTCATTTCCTTATATACCTATCTCAGATTTTCAAATTATCTCATATGAGACTATGCTGAAGCACTTCAAGTATGTTTCGGACTATTACAGTCTTCCCCATTTAACCTCTTAACCTTCTTGTCAAGAGCCACATCAGAACCACTAGGTGATGCAAGATCCTAGAGGTGACTAGTCCGAGTTCTAGAGGTGACTCACACCAACTTGCTTTGGTGTAGTACTTAACCTCACACAATATTTAGTTCCTACACTTTTAGTTACTTTTCCCACTTTGATACCATCATTTCACATCCTCAACCCAAGCCTACTATCCTGGCCTTGTTCATGACACTACTATCCTGAAATAACTTGAGTATGACTTATCAAATAGGTCAAAATATTTAAGCCATAAGTCACTTTAATACAAACTCACTTTCTTATATATTCATCCTAAATCTTCAAGTAGTCATGTATGAGACTAAACAAGCTGAAACACATCTAGGACCATTAATTCTCCCTTACTACACACGTCAAGAGTCACATCAAGACCATCAAGCAATGTAAGACCCTAGAAGTGGCTTGTACAAGCCTTAAAGGTCGCTTCCACCAACTCACATTAGTGTAGGACTTAGCTCCTACACTTCCAATTGGTTTTTTTGTTATGATACTATGATGTCACAACCCGAACCCAAGGACCACACACTTGGCCTACAATCTATGATCATGGCCCATGATCTACTTAAACTAGAGCACTTTCCATTCCCTTACCACCTAAAAAATGCTTTTAACTGGATGGTTGCTCTACTACCATTCTGTCATGTCCCAAGTCCATGTAACTTCTGTTATGAAACAATTTGAGTATGACACATCAACTTCAGTCAATGCTTAAGCCATAAGTTACCTTAGTAGTAGCTCAACAATTTGTTTCCCTTAATGTTTTAAAAAACAAAAAATGGCCTCCATATGGACTGAGTTTTTAAACATTTTTTGAAACAACTGGGTATTAAACGGGTGTCTAAAGAAAAAACAGTGGAAACTAAAAAAAATAAAAATAAATGAATGACATGCAGGCAACCAACAACAGTCATCAGAAAATCTCAATATATAAAATCAACATACAAATACAAGTAATTTAATTCAAAATACAAAACTCAGATATGTGTAAGTATCCTTCAGCCGCCAGTGTATAATTACCATTACACCATAAGTAATTTAGACTAAAATATAATTAAATAAGTAAAAAGCATAAATAAACAACCAATAGCTAGATTATCAAATTATGTTATTGATAACAAGTCAACATCATATTATGAAAAAATGACCTTTTTTTAGAAAAAAAAAAGGTAAAACGGTTGTTTTCTGAATAGAAAACAGTCGTTTAAATGGACCACACCCGTTTAAATGGCTGTTTAAAGTCAATCCATTTAAAGACCGTATAACTGCAAAACAAAACAGTGTCATGTAAAAAACGTTTAAACAGCATTTTTTTCTCACTTTCTCATGAAGATGAAACCAAGTCTGAGCTTTTGCTTCACCTTTTCCCACTTCATTCTAATCTCTCTCATCATCCTTTGATCCCCCTACTTGATGTTAGGTTAGTTTCAAACTGGAAAACAAGTTTCCCTTTTGATATGGGTGAATGTGAGCAGACTGAACTATTTTTTTGAATTTGAAAAAGCAATTCGAGGTTTGCCATGTTAAGATCACAAACTCTAAATATTTGAATCCATACAAAGTGCCATCTAACTCAATATCAATGGGCAAGGAGTGGATGATTCATCTATACATCAAGACAAGTTCTGTCCATATATTCTTCAATGTGGGACTATTATAACAGGTCATCTCTCTCCTTCATCACCATGGACCAAGTGTAGGCTCATCAGAGACATTACACAAGTGAGTCTTCCATCACCTAATCTGTTCTTTGCATCGACGCTCCTTCAGTTTGCATATTTGGAATTAAGTTTGGAACAATTTACTTTCATGGTGGATTTTAAACAACTCTTCTCAACAATTTACAAAAAGTTTAGATCGGTTTTGCATGTCTTGAAAGGCTAACCACTGTGATCATAATCCTTGACAGCATGCCGAGTTATATTCCAACCTTTGATTTATGGAGTTATTTATGATTTCTTGATTAAAGACACCTTTAGTTTGTTTGCCTAAATACATATATTGATACATAGTACAGGACAGAGGTGTTCCTCCAAGCAACCTCTTCACTATTTCTTCCTTTTGTTTGAGGTGAAAAGTGGCATAAAACCAAGAAAGAAAACACAGTCTAAACCAGAAGTTTAGTAAAAAAAAAAGGAAAACAAAACCAATAAAAAAGAAAAGAAAAGCATGGAATTAGCTGAATCATATGTTCTATATCCAAGCAGAATCCTGAACCAAAGCTTCACAGCATCCACCGTCCACAATAGGTTCCACAAAAGGTGATCTCCGTTGATAAGCATGATAGCAATTTCATCCCGTTCTATTCACTCCAATCTCCCCCTCCCCACGGGTCACTTCCTTCCACTAATTCACTTGATGTCACTCTTGGCCTCCCTTTTCCTACTACATCTCTCAACCACCCACCACACAACACACCCCCCCCCCCCCCAAAACAAAATTATTTTACATCTTCCACTCTGTTTCTATCCACATCCTCTCTCTCACTTGCTCCCCCTCCCTCTCTCCTCTTCTCACCCTTTGCTCACAACATTATAAATTTGCAAAAATAAACAGTGTTTCTTTTCACCCCTTTAAAATCTAGTTTCATGTAAAAAACGGCACTTTGTATCATGTCCTTTGAAATTCATCACCAAGAATTCTAGTTAGCCCTCCGTGAGATGGTATTTACACTACTGCCGTGTCGAGACCAAAATGGGTGTATCAAGAATCTAATCTTAGCAAGACGCAGTATAACATTGCAGAAAGAGAGAGAGAGAGAGAGGAGGGGGGGTGGGTGGGGGGTGGAGGGAGGAGAAAGAGAGAGAGAGAAGGGGGCGGGGGGGTGGGGGAGGGGGGAACTGACACGTGGTTGAAGAGGTAAGCCCGGCCATAGCGGCCATGGAAGTCCTTGGAGAGGATGTCGTCATACTGGGCCAAAGGCGCCTCGCACCACTTGCATTGGAAGATCTTCCCCGTCAGCCACTGCACGTATATCAGCCCCATACGTTCGGAGGAACCCTAGCTGGCTGGCTACGTCCCAAATCAATCGCCACAAAGAACCGGGCTGTCGAAACGAATTAATCCCCTTCTTCTTTTTCTTATTCCTGAGAAATAATCGGAAGAGAAAGTGAGTGAGAGATAGGGACAGAGTGGAGGTGAAACGAAGGAAAGCGTGTCCTACCTTGGGCGGTGTTTTACGGGGAAAAGGAAGAAAGGAATGAGAGGAGCGGTAGGACTTAGCTACGAAAAACAGATTATTCTCGTAAACATCAGTTTTGAAAAAGTTAATCTTCGAAATTTTTTATAATCAATGTATTCGAAAATTTCTATCCATGGATAAAAAACTGTATTGAAATAATATGATGTCAAAAAAATATTTGGTTTAACTTTTTAGAAATAAATATTTTTTTATAAACTGATATTAGTAATCGTTACCAAAA
>JAMKQA010040691.1:0-10467 GCA_024699735.1 Posidonia australis
GTGCCTAACACCTTCCTCGTGCGTAATAGGAATCCTTACCCATCCTCTGGTTAGCAGACATCCGGCCTTCCCATTTGCATCCCATGCATTCATCCTTTTGTGGTTTTCCTCGTCTTTCCCTTAAAAGACTAGGTGGCGACTCCACTTTACTTTTCTTTTCTTTTATCCTTGCGCCTTCGCCATCCATTGGCATGGCTGTGGTCTCCTCCTCTCCACCCCCTTCCCTCCGGGTCGGGTGGTCGGTCACGGACGGACGCGGTCACAGACGTGTTCATCTATTTTCCTTCCAAACCGTCATTGACTACTTCTCAAATGGCGTGTTTGTTTATCCTCCTTTCAAACCATCATCGACTGCTTCTCGGTTGATGAGTTCGTCTATCCTACCTTCTAAGCCATCACTGACTGCTTCTCGATTGATGAGTTCGTTTATCCTACTTTCGAACCATCATCGACTGCATCTCGGTTGATGAGTTCATTTATCCCTCCTTCCA
This sequence comes from Posidonia australis, assembly GCA_024699735.1. Taxonomy (NCBI): domain Eukaryota; kingdom Viridiplantae; phylum Streptophyta; class Magnoliopsida; order Alismatales; family Posidoniaceae; genus Posidonia; species Posidonia australis. The sequence continues at coordinate 492 of JAMKQA010040691.1, forward strand.
AACCGTCACCGACTGCTTCTCGGTTGACATGTTCGTCTATTTTCCTTCTAAACCGTCACCGACTACTTCTCGGTTGGCGTGTTCGTTTATCCTCTTTCTGAACCATCACAACTTCTTGGTTGACGAGTTTGTCTATCCTGCCTTCCAAGCCGTCATCGACTGCATCTCAGTTGATGAGTTCATTTATCCTACCTTCCAAACCATCACCGACTGCTTCTCGGTTGGCATATTCGTTTATCCTCCTTTCGAACCGTCATCAACTGCTTATCGGTTGACGAGTTCGTCTATCCTGCCTTCTGTGCCATCACCGACAGCTTCTCGGTTGACGAGGTCGTTTATCCTGCCTTCCGAACCATCACCGACTGCATCTCGATTGATGAGTTCGTTTATCCTGCCTTTTGAACCGTCACCGACTGCTTCTCGGTTGACGTGTTTGTCTATTTTCCTTTCAAACCGTCATCGACTACTTCTCGGTTGATGTGTTCGTTTATCCTCCTTCTAAACCATCACCAACTGCTTCTTGGTTGACGTGTTTGTTTATCCTACTTTCCAACCCGTTATCGACTACCTCTCGATTGACGAGTTCAGTTATCCTACCTTCTAAACTGTCTTTGGCTGCTTCCCGGTTGACATGTTCATCTAATCCTGCTTTCCAACCATCACCGACTGCATCTTGTTTGATGAGTTCGTTTATCCTGCCTTCCGAACTGTCATCGACTGCTTCTCGGTTGATGTGTTCGTCTATTTTCCTTTCAAATCATCACTGACTGCTTCTCGATTGACGTGTTCAATTATCCTCCATCCGAACCATCACCGACTGCTTCTCGGTTGATGAGTTTGTCTATCCTGCCTTCAGAGCCATCACAGACTACTTCTCGGTTGACGTGTTTATTTATCTTGCTTTCGAACCATCACAGACTGCTTCTCGATTGATTAGTTCGTTTATCCTGCCTTTCGAACTGTCACCGACTGCTTTCTCGGTTGACGTGTTCGTCTATTTTCCTTTCAAACTGTCACTGGCTGCTTCTCGGTTGACATGTTCATTTATCCTGCTTTCGAACCATCAACGACTGCTTCTCGATTGATGAGTTGGTTTATCTTGCCTTCCGAACTGCCACCGACTGCTTCTCGGTTGACGAGTTCGATTTTCCTCTTTTGACCCATCACCGACTACTTCTCGGTTGACGAGTTCGTTTGTCCTACCTTCTAAACTGTCACTGGCTGCTTCTCGGTTGACAAGTTCGTTCAATCCTACTTTCAAACCATCACCGACTACTTCTTGGTTGATGAGTTCGTTTATCCTGCCTTCCGAACTGCCATCGGCTGCTTCTCGATTGACAAGTTCACTTTTCCTTTTTTTGACCCGTCATCAACTACTTCTCTGTTGATGAGTTCGTTTATCCTGCCTTCTGGACTATTGGGACTACTTTTCAGTTGATAGATTTGCTATTCTACTTATTTTTTGTTACCAGGCATTTTGTATTCCAGATGTTGTGTTAACCTCATTTCTTTGGGCTAATATCCCAAACTGTCTGGTTGGCATCCGTCAACTTGCCATATTCTCTCGATCAGTAAGTCTGAAACTTGCTATATCCTCTCGGTTGGTAAATCCGAAACTTGCCATATTCTCTCAATCAATAAGTCCGAAACTTGCCATCCTCTCGGTCGATAAGTCCAAAACTTACCATATCCTCTCGATTAGTAAGTCTGAAACTTGCCATACCCTTCGGTCGGTAAGTCCTCTATCTTACCATGCCCCTTTCGATTTCTACTCGAGATGGTTGGAATCAGTGGTGCCCCCTTTAGACGTGTTCCGAATGGACTAGACTAACCTCTTTCTTTGGACTGTTACCCTAAACTACCCAATTGACACCTATCAAGACATCTATATTTTTGGTCAACAAGTCTGGTATCCTGTCATGCCCCCTTTCTCTTGGGCTGGTAGCCTGAACTACCCAGTTGATAACCGTTACATTGTCCGGAGTGGGCTGACAACCCGAAATGTTCGGTGATAAGTCCGACAACTTATCATGCCCATTTTCGGTCGACAAGCACTGCGAGTCTCATCGGGTGCCTTTTTGGGCAAGTGTGATAACCAATCATGCCCTTCATGAGCTGATAAGTCATCAACTTGTCATCTGGCATCATGCATCATGCATCAACATACGTCATGCATTGCATGCATCGTTCATTCATGCATCAGCATTCATCAGCACATATTATTCATCACCAGTCGCATTCACCTCAGCATTAACACCAGCATTCAATGTTAGCATTCATCATTAGCAATGGAGTTTGGGTTTCAGCATCGTTTTCATGCTTGCATTTTGTATCTAGGTTCTTGTGTCTTCATCATGAGTTTGGCATTTATTTTCTGCATTGGTGTTTTGGTGGCAAGTCATAACTTTCGATACATTCACCGACTAAGTGGCTTATTACCAGCAAGTAACACTTTCTTACGGCTTCGGGCAGGGTGTCTTTGTCAACCCTAAGCATTGATTTCATTTCCTTTCGTCCCTCAACCTCGCTCAGGGAGGGGCATCTGTAGACATCTCAATTTTGCAGGATTGTAGGTAGCCTTCTCAAGAGTGGAATTTTGGTTGCTGAGCTCTCAATCACTTTTCCCCAAAGCCAACTTGACATCTTAACCTAATTTCCTCCACAAAACTAGCCTAAGCCTCTTTTTAATCTAAATACCCTAGTGGACAATCAATACACTAAACCATATCCTAAACCCTAGTTATATCTCAAATCTAATCAAACCCATGTAAATCCAACAAACCAAGCTAATAACCTAAAGTTTAATTGCACCCTAAACCCAAGCAAGCCCACCAAAGCCCAAGCAAGCCCACCAAAATCCATTTAAGCCCACTTTCTCAAATATTCTTGTGTTTGTTATAGGGTTGTTAGAGTTTGTTAGTGAATTAGTTAGAAGGTTGTTAGTTTGTTATTAGGTGGTTAGGTTGTTACGCTTGTTATGGGGTTGTTAGGATTTTTTAGTGCATTTGTTAGTGGGTTGTTAGGATAAGTTGTTATTGAGGTGATTTGTTAGGATTTTTAGTGGTGTCTTGGAGGGGTTGTTACGAGCTGAGCTCTTCCTCATATAAGGAGAGGTGAAGGCATGCATAGGGGGGCTCTTTTCTCAATCATTCTCTACTAGTCTCGGGGGGCGGGGGGGTCTTTCACTGGGAGTTCTTTGGAAGGAGGACGAGCAGAGGGGAAGCACAAAAAAATCTCTTCATCTCTCTCCAGTGAAATCTCATTTTCACAATCCTCCTCCTCCTCAACACGTCTTCCGTCACCCACCCAGCCACCATTCTTCTCTCTAGCCACTCCTCCAGCCCTTCTCAGGCGCAGTCAGTAGCCTCCTTCCACCTCTACATACCAACATCATGCCGTCCTGAGGAGAGAGAAGAAGACACACCTCACGCTGCACCGGTCGGGCATGCTATCTTCTGATCACTATTAGCACTCAATTTTGTTGCATGCATGCATGGGAAACCTCCACCTCTAGTTTTTCCTTCCTTTCTCCCTAAGCTCATGCAACCATGAGGAAAAGAGAGAGGAGCGCAGTGGAAACCTCGCTGGAACCACACCGATAGCCTCCCCTCTTCATTTCCGGCCCTAGTTTTCCTCCACATCAAGCCATGCAGTGAGAGGGAAAAGGCAGACGTACGTAAGACTTAAACCTCAAACCTCCAAGCCCCACTCACCATCTTCCTCACTCCCCGCAACCTCCAGTTGCCCTATCGGACGCCTCCCGCATCGCTAACTCTAGGCTGGAAAAGTTGTCGTTGCCAAAGGGGATGACGAAGCACAAGTACGTTTCATCCACAACATCTTACATGTATGCATCGAGCAAGTCCATCGCACCGGTCCTTTCTCCTCCACCTTCCTTGAACCCATGCATCTCAAGGGTGTCAGTAGAGTCCTTGCCACAGCTGTCGGAATTCCGGCAAAGTCACGAGTGTCCGCCGAACCCAACAACACCCCCAAGCCTGTCCACCTCAGTTTGCCTTCCTCCACCCGTCGAACCCTAGCTCTTCTCCTCCACCATAGCTTTTCCTTCCTGGCTTCACCTCCCGTAGCCATCCTTGCACGGGCACAACCCATCCGACGTTGTCCCCCCATACCCGTAACCCTAGTTGTAGAGAGAGAGAGGAGAGAGCACGTGGAGAACTCTCAGCCCTGCCTCCCTCTGTCTTCACTAGCTTCCTTACGCCTCCTCCATTTCCCATCGTTCCTTTTCCTATCCTTCACCCAAACAGCGCCTGTGCCATCCCCACACCATCTTCCACAACCTCCACCCCGAACTCCTTTCTTCTTACCAAACTAGTCTCCTCTCTTCTAACCCAGTGTCCCACAACAACATGCAACCCATGAACCACGAGAAGAGAGAGAGAGAGGGAGACTAAAGCCTTCCACCAGCACATATTCACACAGTCGAATTGTCCTCATTCTTCTTCACCCATGCAGCCCTTGGCAATAGAGAGAGAGGAGAGTATATGTAGGCAGAGGTGGAGAGCAACCCATCTTTTTCTCTCTTATGACATCATCCCAATCTTCCTTTATTTGGCCTCCATGTGAATTCATGGAATCAACATAGGTTAGCCTTGTATTAAGATAGGGAAACGAGAAGATCTGCCAATTTGCTTTGTAAATAGGTCAGACGAATCCCGATGATGGACATAGGAAGCGAGCCTAGTCAACGGATCTTGGAGGTGAGTCACCAAAGCGAGGCTCAGTGGCGACTTTGCTTGACGGAAGCAACAGGCGTGAATGGCCAACGAAGATCACCGAAGATAGGGCAGGCATTGGCATTTAATGTCTTTCTTTCATCTCTGTCCACGTGTATTCTTATGCATACATTTCGTGCATCCATCCTCACACATACATTTCATGCACACTTCATGCATTTTTTCAAATGTATATTCTCAAGCATATCTTCTTGCATCTTACACACATTTCAAACTCGTTTCAAATTTAGTCTTCACATTGTTTTCACGATTTTCTTTGAGTTTCATGGCTTGGATTTGATTTGGATTTTCATCGCCTGAGAGCGTACATTAACAATCATGACAATACCGACATGGACCTCAATGAGGATTATTTTCTCTCTTTTAATTTTCTCGGATTTCCTATGTTTCCACTATTTTGTGTGACGCTTTCCGAACATTTCTGATTTTTACATGATTTTTCTCATCGCCCAAGGGCGTATAGTAAAGCGACATTTTCAATGTCTACATTGTCCCTTTGATTATTTTCTTTATCATTTCTCTTTTATTCATTGTTTCTTGGAGATTTGTCATGTTTTCGCATTCATCTTAGACATGTACATTAGAAGTAGACAAGCATACACACACTAGATCATGAGCAAGCGGTTAACCTTTAAAAATCAAATTCTTTGGGCTTATGGGGGTGCCTAATACCTTCCCCATGCGTAACAAGAATCTTTACCCTTTCTCTGACCCGCAATGGCTAAGTGTTGCATCCATTAGGCATAGAGCATACACGCGTTCATTTACTTGCGTTCATATGCATCTTGGTTTTCCTCGTCTTTTCATTGAAAGAGTAGGTGGCGACTCCTTTTTCTTATCCTTTTCTTATCTTTCTTTGGTATTTCCGAGTCTAGTCTCCTTCTTTAGATTCACCATCTTCGCCGTGACCATATCGGGATTCCTCGTGTGTTTCCACACACCAAGGAGTCGTGCAGGGTTCCACCTGCATGGTCATAGGGTTCCATACCAAACTCTTTGGGGTCCTACACCTACTTTTCTGAGATCATTGACATTTCTTTTACTCCCTCATAGACGCATGGCTTCACTCTATCCCTGACTTTAAGGTAATAGGTGCTTGGTCTAGGCCAGGGGCTTTTGCTGCAAGAAGGGGAGCTAGTTCTTTGAAGACATAGATCTACCAAGCGCATGCTCAGACTCCTCTACAAGATATGGTACGTGTATATCTACGTCGCACGCCTCCTGCTCTTGGGCTAACATCTATCTTTGCCTTTTGTCTTCTTGTTTCTTTTATGCCCTTGCGGATGTATTTTTCTTTTCTAATTCACTCGCTCAATCATCCTAGTAGTTTTCTCCCTCTTGGAGGTGCAAGGTCCATGCAGAGTTTGGACACTTCGTCCGACTTTGATGGATAGTGGCTCCCTTGCTACTTGGTTGTCTAAGTAGTGTCAACTGAGGGAGGGCAGTCCGATATAATGCAGGCTAGCTTTTTGATTTTCGTCATCGAGTAGATGATTATAATGCAAGATGTTTTGGTTTTTATGATTTTACCCCTTTTTTTGGGTTTTTATTTTTTATTTTTAGGATTTTTATATTTAAAAAGAATGAGGATGATGATGTTGATGATGTAAAACAAGAAATAACAGAGAAAATAAGGGAAAATGATACAACTTCGGTCCCCACTGCTGGCTACTTTATTGATGCTATTTTATTCATGTTGATGGGGTCACTAGCTAACCTGGCAGTTGTAACGCCCCGATCCCAAGCACGCTACCAAAACACAGTATCAAGCATAATTACACTAATTACAGAAACATTAAATAACTGTAACTAAGGCTCACCTTCAGGATCACAATGCGCGGCTAGAAGCTACAACTCCTACACCGGAACTCGACTGCACGCAGTCTGCACCTGAAAACCAAATAAGCACGCGTGAGTGACATCTAAGTCACCCAGTACGTGCCTTAAACATACAAACCACAAAATCTCGGCAAAACCGTAAAAACTCATTTCTTTTGTTTTTCAAAACTTGGTTTATTTTTTTTTATTTTTTTTTTTGAAAATCTTCTTTTCTTTTATTGGACAATCATTTGGGGATTCAATCCCAAATCCATGCACTTTTCAAAAGCCATGTGTCTTTTCTTTTCTCATAACATTTGGAAACTTATTCCAAAACTACCTTTTCTTTCAAACCATACCTTTGCATTTTCTTTTGAAACCTTTGGAATTCATTTTCCAAAACATATCTGTTTCAATACTTGGGATTTCTTCCCAAAATCACACTTTCAAATTCACATTTCTGACCAGATCCAGCCTAAAACACAATGCCTCACCGGCTCAAAACCAAATCATAAATACAGGCTGGCAACTGGTAAAAACACTATCATCATTTCATTTCAGGATTTTAGGACTATTTCATAAGTCAAATCCTGACTAAACCACATTTCTTTATTCATTTCCACTTTTCTTTACTGTTGTTACCTTGATCAGGGGTAACCAGGCACACAAGCAGTAGGTGAGGACATCCTTCCCCTACCTTCCTACACTGTTGTGGTGAAATTCCCCGTGCAGGATGTCACCGCCCCAGCCAACCGGCTTTCATTTCTCATATATGCACGGGGATACGTCTCTGTCTAACACCCCTTCGATGACCCGAACAACTAGGTCCAATGACCCAGGCTCAGACTACACCGTCGGTGACCCAAACAACTAGGCTCAAAAACCTAGGCTCAGCCTACACCGTCACGAGCTCGGTGACCCGAACAACTAGGTACAATGACCCAAGCTCAGCCTACACCGTCTCAAGCTCGGCAACCACATTATTAGTGTTCCATTTCAAAACTCTTTAAACTTTCTTTTCAAACCATTTTCCATTTCATTCTTTTCGTTGCAGGACTCTATTTCCTTGCAACACCTGACCCTCCACTAGGGTCCCAACTCAAGCCATGAAAAACATGCTTAAAATCATAAATTGGGTCTCATGCCCAAAACCACTCAAACTCATCTTTTCCATTCATTTATGGGATCAAAACCCAAAACTATGCCCAAATCTATTTATTTGGGTTCCACATTCCTCCATGTCATTACATAGGGAAAACATCATTAACATATACTCAACATGCCTTTAAAACCATTTATCATTCATTTAAAACCATATTTAAGCATACCAGGTTCAAGGCAAAAACGGCATACCGAATCTCCAGTTCGGTATACCGAAGATCCCTAGTTCGGTATACCGAGGTATACCGAATATTTTCGGTATTCCCTTGAATCGGTTGACCGGGTGATTTCGGTCTGCCGATATCAGGTATCTGGCTAGGATTTCGGCACACCGAATAAATTCAGCATATTCCCCACAAACTGGGCACACCCCTCTTTCGGGCGGCCGAATTTGCCCCAAGTGGGAGTCCCGATCGGACCCCCCAAACACACATCAAAAATTACGAGTAAATCACGGGGTGTAGATCCTTGAGTCTACTTCAAAACCTCCCAATCCAATCATGATTTCGCTAACCATACAATGAGATATAATTTCTCAAAAGAAACATGCTCAGAGTTAAACCTTAAAACGTTTAAGGCATTATCTACCAAAAACTCACGAAATTCAGACAATCTAGCATGATCCCTACACATTCACATCATTAATCACATTTCCATCATTTCTACTATTTTTCTACCATTTTCATGCATTTTCCATTATTATTCTTCAAGGAAGTAATAACGAGAGAAGGGGGGAAATCGAGTACCTCTTCGGCAGCCCATGCAACTCTGGCAAGTTCACCGCACCCCGGCGTTGCCTCGGCGAAGCTTCGGTGATCCTCGGCCCCCGGTGGAAGCACCCACACTCAGACCCTCATCCTCCCAGCTCGCATGCCCATGCTCTCTCTCTCCGCTTCCGTTCCTTTCTCGCCACGCTCTCCCTCTGCCCACTCCTGCCTCCCTCTCTTTAACTCCGCCATCACTCGCTTGGCGCCGGCCATCCATCCCGTCAGAAGTGACGGAGAGGCACAAGCCTCCGTCGCTGGTGGCACGAATGTGGAAGAAGAAGACGGAAAAATGGTGGAAGGGCATGGCTCGTGAGAGAAAGAAAAAAAGAAAAAGAAAAAGAAGGAAGAGAGAAAATGAGGAAAAGATAGGCATGCAAACTGAAGCAACTGTGCATCCTCAAACCGAACTCCACATTGGTCCCAAATCACAACTAGGTGCACAGAAAGCCAACCACAAGCTCACACATCCAAGAAACAACAGATTATCCATTAATAAACCATTTAAATAAGATTACAATTAATTACATGGTTTACACATAGAAATGGATAATCAGGCCCAGATGTCACAGCAATGCCGTCGGAATCACGGCGATGGTTGAAACTACGGATGGGTCAGCTAGGACTATTGCTGAAACTGCTAATTGATGTCTTCTGTTAGGGTCCAGCGTATTGGCAGTCTCAATGCCACGTTGGCGCACACTAGATTGGCCAACTCTAGGCCATGCCTCTCGCAGTAGGGTCAAAAACAGAGGGAGGAAACAGACTAATGAGATCAATAGGATTCATCAAGGAGACACTGGAAACAAGAGGGACAGGAGAAAGGAAGAAGACCCTCGAGCTCGCAGCATCCTCAAAGTCTAGAAACTCAGGTGAGAATGCATCAAGCTAGTTCGGGTGCGTCGGTGAAGGTGTGTGTGTGTGTGCAGGTGTTTGTGTGTGGTCCACCTCCTGCGAGGCAATGCTGATGACCTTCTAGTCAATCAGATTCTGAATAGCATCTTGCAAAGTGATACAACCATTTGGCGAATGCCTGGTACGACGTTGAAAGCTGCAGCATGTGCTCGTATCATACTACCGAGGGATAGGATTTGGTAATGAATGAGGGTTTGGAAGCCTCAGAAATGACTCAACCTTGGGGAAGATAACGATCAACAGCTCCACGAGAGGAGTGTAATCCCCTTCAGTGCAACGAGGTCACTTTTACCTAGGTTGTCATCCATATCGAGCTAGTGCAATGTGATGCACTAGCTTAATGGTGGAGTGTGTGTATGTAGTGTGTGGAGAGCTAGATGCAAATTCTAATTGATCTAGGTCAAGCTGTAACGCCCCGAACCCGGGCACGCTACCAAACAATAGCATCACAAGCCTAATTACACAAATCACAGAAATAAAGACTGTAACCAGGCTCACCTCTAGGATCTCGATGCGCGGTTAGGAACTCCGATTCCCGCACCAGAAACTGGCTGCGCGCGG
>JAMKQA010040692.1:0-15157 GCA_024699735.1 Posidonia australis
CAACGAGGCCAACTGCCAGCCTCAACCACCAGTGCCAACTGCCAGCCTCAACCACCAGCCCACACGCAAGCGGGCCCCACAAGCACAGAGCCAAACCACGCACAGGAACGTGCAAAAAGAAGCCAGCCCACGAGGCCCAAGCCTAAAAACACAAAACCACACAATGGGCATCGGAACAGTAACAACTGTCCAAGAAATAAAATTCATAAAATGTAAATAATTACAAAATGAATTTTACAGGTGTTACAATGAGTAGTTGTTTATTTATCGACAGGGAGAGCTCTTGGTTCATGAGTTCTACAGTACTCTTTGAGTCCTAATTGATGAGTTAGAGGTATGTTAGTCATTTGTAGTTGGCATTTCAGGGGTGAGGGAAGGGTGAGGGAGTACAAAGAAGAGTTGGTCGTGGTGATCTTTCTAGTTGGACTCAAACCTAGTCGGATCCGAGGATAGATACTCAGGGTCGAGTTAGTTTCTACACTTCAGTCAGCCTTTTCACGTACTTTAAGGATTCTTACTGCTACACCAGCTACAAATGGGTCGAGATAGATACTCAGGGTTGTGGCGTTCTTCCTTTCCTTTTCCTCTCTCGATTACCTTTCCTCTGATTCATTTGCTTCCGCCGCTCTTTATCCTCTCTTCCTTTCGCATCGCGTCGGCCGTTTATCGCGTTGGAAGAGACGGTGAGGCACGGGCGGACGTCGTTGGTGGTATGGGTTGATGGAGGGAGAAGAAGGAGACGAAAATAGAGAGAGCTCGTGAGGGAGGGAGGAAAGAAAAGAGAGAAGAAAAAGGAAAAAGAAAAAGAGAAAAGACAGACACACAAACCGAGACAACTGTGCATCTTCAAATCGGACCCCACATTGATCCTAAACACAAGTAGGTACATAGAAAGCCAACCACAAGCTCACACAACTAAGAAACAACAGATTATTCATTAATAAACTATTTACACAATTTTACAATTAATTACATGGTTTATAGTTAAAAATGGATAATCAGGCCTAGATGTCACTGTGAGAGTTAGTAGCTCGAACTGCTGGGGCTACAGTAGTCTTCTGTAAATGGGTCTATACCATCAAATACACTGCAAATGACTACATTGATTGATACAAAGCCAAGCTGATGGCTCAAGGCTTCACTTAGACACATAGGATTGATTATAAGGAGACTTTTTCTCTAGTTGTCCGTCTCAATTCGATCCGAGTTCTTCTTTCTCTTGCACTGAACCATTCATGGGACCTTTGTCAGTTGGATGTAAAGAATGCCTTTCTCTACGGTGATTTGACTGAGTCTGTTCTGATGGAGCAGCCTCTAGGGTATGCTACTTAGGGGGAGGATCGTGTGTGTAGACTCAAAAAAGCAATCTATGGCCTCAAGCAATGTCCTGGAGCATGGTTTGACAAGTTTAGTCAGGTAGTTCTTGCTGGTGGATTTCAGCGGTGTGCAGTAGACCCTTCAGTGTTTTACAGACGCACAGATCATGGGTGTGTTATCCTAGTTGTCTATGTGGATGATATATTAGTGACTGGCAGCGATGCACAGGACGTTGAGGAAATAAAGACGCATCTTCATAGTCACTTTGTGACAAAGGATATGGAGAAGCCTCGTTACTTTTTTGGGATAGAGTTTACCTATGTAAAGGGTAAGATGGCGTTGTCACAGAGAAAGTATGTGTTGGACCTCCTACAAGAGATAGGTTTTTTGGGATGCAAACCAGAAAGCACCTTTATTGAGTAGACACCAGCTTTCTGGGATAGTAGTTCAGAGCTACTTGAGGATTCTGGTCAGTACAAGAGACTGATTGGGAAGCTTATTTATCTGACTGTGATTCGGTTTGATATTTCATATGTAGTCAGCCTGTTGAGTCAGTTCATACATGAGTCTAGGAGGGTGTACTAGATGGGTGCTTTGCGAGTTCTATCTTATGTGAAAGGTGTTCTAGGGAAAGACCTGGTCTATAGGAACAATGACTACATCAGGATTATGGCATACTCAGACTTAGGGTATGTAGGAGATAGAGGGGATAGGAAGTCCACATCTGATTTCTACACATATGTGGGAGAAAATTTGGTCACATGATGCAGTAAAGAGTAGAATGTAGTATTAAGATCTAGTGCACAGGCAGAGTACATATCCATGGCGCAAACAATATGCGAGATGATGTGGATAAAGTCATTGTTAGAGTAGCTTGGATTTGGTGTCGACATACCTATATCTTTGAGATGTGACAACCAAATAGTTATCTTTACTGCAAACAATCCCACCTTGCATGAGCGAACAGAGTACATTGAGGTGGATTGTTATTTTGTGAGGGATATGGTCATGTAAGGAGTCATCTCTACTCTTTATATACAGTTTTCAAATTAGTTAGCAGATATTTTCACAAAAAGTCTAAGTGTGGGAGTGTTTAAGTCTCTATGTAACAAACTAGGCATAATTGATATGTATGTCCTAACTTGAGGGGGAGTGCTAGAGTATGTAATGTAAGTGGTTATGTCTTAATGGGTTATTGGATATCCGTTTAGTCTAATACCTTATATAGATATATGTAATCACATACTCACTAGAGGACAATTCTCTTTTTTCTCAATTTATCTCTTCTCAGGTGGATTGTCATTATATGTGGGACATGATATCGACTAAGATCATTGAGACTCCATATACTTAATTTTCAGAGCAATTGACTGAAGTGTTTGAGTCTTTATGTAACAAGTTGGACATGATCGATATATATATTCTAGTTTGAGGAGTATTAGATAGTTAAATGGATATTTTGATATCCATGTAAGGTCACCCTTATATATGTAATTTCTCTAGTAATGCAAAATAATCACTCTTTTCTCTCCTAATCAATAGGTATAAAAAGCTTCAATGTCAACAAATGTTCTAGATATATAATTTCAATTGATATCTGACAGGTTTATAATTTACATTTGCCATGTCAACTTTTTCATAGTCAAAATGTTGAACACATGATATTAGATCTTCTTGTGTGCAGCTTTTGAATGTGTACTCACAAAAGTATGAAACTGGTGGAAAGTTTTGGCCAAAGGTGCACAATACGATGATTTTTTCTTTAGTATTAATGCAAGCAATAGCAATTGGAATATTTGGTTTGAAAAAGGTTCCTCTTGCATCTAGCTTGAGCATTCCCCTTCCTGTGATTACAGTCATTTTCAATGATTATTGTAGAAAACGATTTCTACCAATTTTTCAAGCATATTCAGCTGAGGTAATTTTCTATTCACTGTGATCTAATAACGTCTTTTTTTCTTCCTTGTTTTGATTTAAATATGTTGTCAAATCAAATGCGTTAGAACGTTTTTTTATATGTTATATAATCAATTGTTCAACCATTAAAGAGAAGCAAATGTTACTGTAATTCCCCCACATGCTGAATCCTGAAGGTATCCTCTATGAAAAACCCCATATTGACATAAGGTTTTATGACTGCGATAAGTACCTGTTTCCGAGAAATACAAAAATAAAAAAGGGAGAATGATGGCTCTATGATATGGATGGACAAATGGTTTTGGTAGAACTGCAACAATTATCTGTTTTCATCGTTGAAAATTTGGCTGTTAGATGATGTCTTTGAAGGAAAATGATGATTATAATAGATGGGAGTCGATGACTAATCCCTCACATAGGACATGATTTAGTGTTCAAAATCCTCATGGCATTAATTGATCATCAATTTAACTGCTTTCTGTGTCAGTTTTGAGTTTATTGTGCCTTATTCTCATTTCATATGAATTGCAAATAACCACATCAATTGATCATTAGTCTGACTTGTATGTCAGAAGGATAATGAACCAGTTGCTTGAAATTTGGATCTTCTTGTGCTGTCAATTCATTACATAGAAAAATTGGAAAACAATGGCTCTTACACAACAACAAATTATAGATAACTGTGTCTCCAAAACTTGGATCCAGCTCTTCCTAAATTTTTTTGTTTACCCCGACTCCACTTGTCTTCCTTTTTCTAAGAGCAAACCTGTTATCAAGGTTCTTTCTGTCAAGTTTTTATGCCCATTGCAATCTTGTCCAACTTTGCTAACTCCCTCTTCTCAGCCCCCTCCTCTTTGTGAAGATTTGCTGTCCTTTCTGTCTTCATGACTGGCCATCTTAATTTAAGAATCAAAGGTAATAGAATGAGGTTTGAACATGTGGAATGCTTGTGGACAGTTTAACATCATATGAAGCATTAGACCTTGTTTATTTGTATAAATGAGACATAATGTACAATGTGATGTACAGGTTTGTCATCAATAATTGCATGGGGTAGGTTTTAATTTGCATTCCATGCAATGAGCATTAAGGATGTCTGGGTTCTTTAGTTGGCATGCATAGCACGTGGTTTTTTAAACACCATCAGTCTCGTCTTGTTTCATTTCATTATGCATTTTGAATCATGTCTTTGCTTTTGCTACTACAGAAATGGTACATACATTCTTAGTCTCATGCTCAATTACACATGTTCATGTTGGATCACAATGTACTTATGTTGAAAGTCAAATTGCTCCTGAATAAATTATTTCTGCTCATGTTGAACTAGCTCATGCTTGACTAGCCAAGCAGATAAGCGACCCTGCATCTTCTTGATCTCTCCCACTTCTATAAATAAAAAAACAGATTTTTTTTATATTATTTAACTAACAAAACCTTTTTGAGCTCATGTTTTTTTTAATGAACCAGTAGTTTTTTGCTTGTGAACATATGATCAAACATGAAGATGCAAATAATTGATGTAATTGAGTATGCATACACCAAGATTGTGGTTACTAGTTACTTAATATGTTTACTTGTCTAGACTTTCCTCTGTTTCACGTGATATTTTACATAGTCTTTTTTTGTATGTAATTTTTTTTATTAACTTTAAAACTACTCATTTATCTCTCCTTATGATATGCCTTGTTTACATGGATAAACCCCTTGATCTATACTGGCAAAGATATCTACTTCTACGGAAGGCTTAAAGATAGGCATGCATGAGCAAATTATATTGGGCAACTCTAACTGATAAAGTTAATCATATAGATGTTGTCTGGCTTGAGTTTAATATGATGCTTAATTTTTTATTCGTATGATGCACATCTACCACTTCTGCTTGCCATGTCCATTAGCTACCTTATTATATTTCTTTATTCAAGTGGAATAGGTTTGGAGAAGGAGAAACCAAGAAACAATCATTATTCCCAATCAAATAGAAAACTAATGTAATCTCCGAAATCAAATGATTTCAATCCTAATGGCCTAAATTGATTCAGAATTCAAATTGTTATCTAAAATTATTCCCAATCTAATTCTAATTTGAATCTAAAATACCTACATTTACCATTGTGGAAATTAAGAAAACATAATATATCAAATTTGTCATGTGGAGTTCCTTGTATAGGTTTACATGGTTGGGAGGGCAAGAAAGGAAAGAAGGAACCAAGTACTGTACCAATTGAGGTACATTATACCATAGAACCTACATAATATAATCTATCCCAACACTCCCCTCAAATTGGAGTATATAGGCTCCAACTTGTTACACAAGATAGATACCTAAACAATGATTATAAACAAAAGAAACGAAATATCTAAAGACTGCTCGTCAAGGTGGAGTGACACTAGTAGAGACTAGAGACATCCAGGTAGTAACGATTGTAGCAGAATAGCAGATTAATAGTCTTTAAATTGGAGTATATAAGCTCCAACTTGTTACTCAAGATAGATAACGTCAACAATAACTATAAACAAAAGAAAAGAAATATCTAAAAGGCTGCCCCTCAAGGTTGGGGCAACACTAGTAAAGACTAGAGACATGCAGATAATAATGATTGTAGCAGAATGGCAGATTAATAGTCTTTGCTGGCAGGCTGTAGTAGAGTAGAAATGGTTGTCGGTAGACAGACACACAAGTAGCAAATGACTGTAGCAGAGTGGCAATGGTTGGAGATAAATACATAAACAATTGCTAAGAATTGGTAGCAACTGATAATCAATAGTAGCAATCATTATAGTGGAAGTAGCGACAAATATAGGTCGATAGCAAGCTAGTGTTAAGAACTGCTCAACTTCTAACAGAAGTAGCAACAATCATAAGCAAATAGCTAGCCAATCAATAGTAATAATAATCATTGTAGTAGTGAAACACAGTGACTATAAGGAGCTAAAAAGTTGAGCAGATAATAGCGGATAGTGCACAACATAAGCAGAGAGAGAGAGACCCTATACTATGCACAAAGAAAGGCGGTCTGTTTAAAGGGTTTGATGTCTGAAAAACCCTATGTCAGAATTTACTGTTCACAGTGCAGAAATCACTAATCATCACTGGAAAACACCATCCATGACAGAAAATACTGTAGTAAGTTGCTGGAAACACTGTTCATCATTGTAATCATTGTATCATATCATGTAGTTGACCAGAAAACCCTATTCAAATCATGGGAAATTATGGTCCCCCCTTCCTCCATGGAAGGAGAGGGGGAGGAAAGCATTTTTCTCTTTAGAGAAAACCTTGATCTAAAAGCATCCTTTGGATTCCATGTAGAAACTAAGAAGACAAAATAAATTTGATTAATATGCTATGAGGACCAACACTGTATGTGGCTTGGAGAGCATAGTGTACCTAAGGACCTAATTAACATAATTTGTTTTAATAATCTAGTGCATTTTCTCACCTAAAAGGATTCCTGTTAGATCTTTCTGATATTCAGGTGCTAAATTAATTCAGATCTCCTTGAGATATTTGATTGTCACTTCATCAACAGTACTTGTCTTGTAAAATACAATAGATGCTTTGACACATATTTATGGATGTTATATGACAACCACATCAAATATATTTTGTATTGTCACAAAAGTTGCCAGATCCATCCTAGGTCATTGAATCGTTTTAATCAAAGAGGTTCACTGCCTCAACTGATTCATGATGGCTTGACCCATTGGACCAATGCTGTGGCTATAATTATGCATCATTATAGGCATGGTGATTCTCAAAGGTGAATTGGAAATGCTCTCAAATGATGTGAAGAACATAATTCTTTTGAATTTTGAAAACCAAGATAAATGTTTTGTTTCATGTTCACATAATGCTAGGTATCTGAAGAAGAAAAATTATAGTATAAGAAAAGAAGAACAAAACTAAGTTAAAAAATATAGAAACGAATCAATAGGAAATTTGTTTACGAGTTGGATCGGTCCATTGCCAAGTTCAACTGGTTAGACTTCTAAAATGGGTGTGGTGTGAACACTTGTGCATGCTTGGTGCCCTTGTCAACTTCAACCAGTTGGGTGAGCTGATTTTAAACACTAATTTATATGTATGTACTGGCAAATCCAGATCAATTGGCACTTGTTACATATTATTTCCTATATATGGTATTTTTGTCTTATTTGGTAGTTAATCATGCAAGAATAGGATGGGTGCTAATGGGACTATTGGTGACTTGAGAAACGCCCTATTATGAAAAATAATCTGCAAAGGAGAAGTGAAAATAGAAATGGCCAATCATTTATGTCAACACGTTTTGGTGAATTTCGGTGTGTCAGTTGACTTGGCATACTTTGTCCATTGAGTCCATCCCATGTCGGATGACACACAGCCAGCATCTTTCTCCCTGGTTGATAACACACTCCCTGCATACTCATGCAGCCTGGAAGAGCGGAAACTCCAACCGGAGGTCGAAACTCTCATATAGTCACACCTGCTATTCCATTTGACGAAGAAAAGGTACCTGATAAGCTTGGATCTACCTTTCATGCCTCTTGGAAACTCGTCACTGAGGGTGTGAACCCACACCACCCAAGAGTTCCACCAGTAATGTCGGGTGAGGAAGAAAGCCCACAGGAGGGAGTGATTTGAGTTGATATTCGGGTGAGGATTTGGTCCACTAATTTCATAATTAAGCTCAGCCTGGCCTGAACCTCAACTATTGGGTTTAACCCTGATTTGAATTTAAGGGAGCCGCTACCCAATGCAATAGACTCATCCACTAGGACAGCAGCATCTTTCTTCCATGTTCAATTTGTCATCTTTCTTTCTTCAGTTGTGGCGGCATCTCTTCTGTTTTCCATTGTAGCAACATCTCTTCTCTCATCTTTCTCCTCAAGATATAATGTATATCCTCATCTCTCTTTAATTTATTAAGCTAGATCTTAGGTTTTTATATACAATTTCATGTTTTGTTTTAGTTCACATGTAGATTTTAAGTATAACCGTGGATCTTAGTTAGGTATTATTTATGTTAAGGATATAGAGTTTCAAATTAAAATTCAAATTTTTTTTGACTATGTTTAGAAAGTTAATTTAAGTAGTCTTAGATATAGATTATTACTTACTTTAGCTTATCATAGAGTTTCAAGTTAAAATTTAAATTTATTTGACCATTTCCATGGACATTTCCACCGTTATCCAACACATTTCTTATTTTTATTGGATCAAAGTTTGACAGGAAACCGACATTTAAAACTATTGGTATAAGTTGGTCTTCATTAAATGCTGTACAATCTTTTCCTTTTGTGTGATGTTCCTGCTTGTGTTTGATTTTGTAAATGTGCTTCCACATATTCTGAACAATGGAGCAGGGTCCCTGTGGGGGTTGAAATACAATTAGTTGAGAGATGGGGATGGTCGATCGTGATGGTCAAAACTAAACTCCAATGTTTTTTTTTTTTTTTCCGGTCGATCATGATGGACATTGCATGCTCAAAAATAAAACTCAGCTCCAATGTCCACATGATACTACTACTAAACTTGCAAAGTTAGTAGTAATAGAAATAGGTGGCCGGACAGTAGTAATAGAAATAGGATCTATTTGATATTCATATGAAACGAAGAGAGGGCACATCATATCAGCAGACATCAAGAGAATATTTTCATCATAAAACTTGTGAGGACTGTCTCAAGTTAGCCTTGTTAAGTCGTTTTTCTACTGTCCATGGATATGCAGTCACAGATAAGGTGGACCTTGGGTGTTTTATGTTTGAAAAGTCAAGACTTCTGAGTTGAAAGAAAGAACCTACTTTATGCAATTTCTCTTGAATAATTTGACCATCTATCTTTAAGAATTTTTCGGTCTGCCTCAAAATATGGCTTGCTTTTTTCTTGCTTTGCTTTAACTTCATTTCTGATATTGTTTTATGTGCTTATGTTGAAAAGAATGTCATTCTTTTAGTCCAATACAGTTCTGTTGCTTCTGTGATTGTACCTAAATGCATTGATTTAAGCTAAAGTTAGCTAATGAACTATATCACTTGCAGAGTTTGATAAAGAAAGATCGAGATGATCAGAGTAATCCGGCAATGAATGATTTCTTCAATAATCTGCCCAATGCTTATCGTGACCCTGCTTTAATGCCAATGCAATATTCAGGAAACCCTGATTCACGTAGTTCCCCACTTCTTTCAGATCAAGTATGAGATATGCTCCGTGACGATGAGATCCTTCCATTTGTCATGACACTGTATCCCAATGTGAGGACAAAGGTCTTTCTGAAAAACATGAGGACAAACCGCAATGTAATCGTTTAAATGTAAAACACTTCAGCTTGTAAATCTGGAACCTAATGATGTACATCCATCTATTGTTAAGGATATTTGTGATCACTTGGTTAAAGAGGTACGGTAGGTGCTGATCGATATTTCTTTGTGCCATGGATTCCTCGGAGGTTCACATTACATGGTTCCTTCTATAGTGTAATAGTCCTAAAAGACATGCTATGCATGTGCCAAGCTTGTTCTCATGAACTTTTTTTTCCCATCATTTTCATTTACAAACTTATGAAGAAGAAACATGTTTAATGTAGATTATTTTCTTTCGTAAAACATGGAAAATTCTATGTATTAGGAATATGAAATAATCCAAGGGTAATTCTTTCGTTTACAAGCTTCTATTGTTGATAAGAATTTAAAATTTTAATTGTATCTTTTCTCATTGCTTTTGCTTTTATGAAGAATTTTGAAACAAGAGTATTTTTTTTGTTTCCATGTTTTGAGTAAATGGCTATAATTTTGTAACTTCCTTGTTAATTGTAGTCTATTCGTAAAATTCAATTACCGTTTTGGCAATAGAAAAATGATAGTAAGAAAATAGTTGTTCCCTTTTGTTTTTCTTCACATTTTGAGAAGTTAATGATAGATATGATTTTAACCTAAATTGTAAGATGCAATAAAGAAATTTACTTTGCATACACTATTTTTTCTATATCATTCTTTCTAAAAAATGGTAGGCAAATGATCATAGCCTTCTTCTTCTTCTATATACTAGTATATATTTTTACTTTCTATGTACATTTTTCAGAGTAAGTTTCTTGATGATATCGTATACACTGATTTTTAATTTACTCCATTGAACTTCAAAATACATCACTTTAGTACTTTTAACTTTATTTTTTTTAAAATTAGTATAGTTGTGACTAACAATGGATTTTCACTAAAACACTTGTTTTGTACTTTTTAATGTCCCATCTCTTCTCTCTAGATTCCCTTTCTACTCTTTATCTAGATTCACTCTCTTCTTTTTTGATTTTCGAAGAGTTTCTTTTGGGCATTGGTAACTTAGGGCATTAGTGATAATGATAGTGGTGGGAGTGATCGATGGTTATGTGTGTTTGAAGGATCATGCATCGACAATGGAAGCATCTTGCTATGGTGGTAGTTGAAGCATCTTACTATGGTGGTGGTAGTAATGGTAACGGTGAAAGGAGCTCTTATGAAGTATAATGGTGGAGAAAATGGGTTGGGTTTGTCAGGATTTGGAAGAGGTTTGAAGAAGAAATAGAGAATAAGGTATAAAATATCAAGGATATTTTGGTTCAATCATTGTTGTAAAACCTACTTCTACTAATGGAAGTATTATAGTAGTGGATGGTGAAATTGTAGAATACTAAGTGATGTGTTTTCAATTTCAATGTAGTAAATTAAAAATCGATGATAGTACAAGGTATCACTAAATAATTATTTCTTTTTTAAATCCTTAAATCGAATTACAAAGTATTGTGAGAACTTCGATGCCATGAAAAGTATGAGCATTAAAACTTATTTCTTTCTTTAAGGATCGATGAAAAACAAAAACCTTCTTCTTTTTTCAATAATGAAAAAATTTAAAAAAAAAAATCTATAGAAGGATAAATGTAACGATTTTCTAGTCGCTACCTCTCAAATTTAGTTATTTTTTTTTCATTTTTTCAATATTATTCTTTAACAAATACACTAATTATGCAATTAACCCTAAGTACACTCAACATAAATAAATAACTGAAATAAACTAAACTACAAATTCACTAGAATATCTGATGTATGGCAGCGTGACTCTTCCAATGTGTCCTAATTGAAAAGTAACTTTTATTGTACACTTGGGAAAACACACAAAACCCCAGCACATGTAAATGACCATTCAAAATAGTCACCCAACACACACCCTACTTACGAACTTGACAAACCACACCGAGGGCAACTAAACACAGGCATCTCACCTAGATATTGTAACACCACAACAAGGCAACACTCCATTGCTTAGTAATTAGTAAAAACTTTGAAAAGCATGCCTTTAAAATCGTTCTTTTCTTTTTCTTTCAAAATTACATGCATTCTCTTTTAAAATCCTCTATGCATGTTTGAGATGACCACTCTTGCTAAATTAAGTCCAAAAACCACATAGGCTGATTCCACATACTCTCTAGGTGAATCAAACAATCAACGGTGTCTGAATGCTCACAATTGCACATAGTACACTATAGTAACAACAAAGTACAAGTTGCAGAGCCTCTACTTTGCACAACATGGTCTCCTTTGGACAAAAGCAGCAACACCAAAGTCAAGGAGCTATTGCCCCAAAACACAATGCTACACAGGCGTAGCACCAGCGCCACCTAGGTGCAACACCAAGGTCCACTTAGGGTCGGAGCTTGATTCTCTGAATCAAGGCACAACAAAACTACTACGCCACTCTAGTGTAACCACTTCAAACAATGTCACTCTGGAGCAAAGCACCTTGCCATACAGGTGCAACACCACAACCACTAGCAATAGTGTGTCATACTGCATGATGCCAAGTAGTCAACACTGGCCACAAGTAGCTAGCAAAGTACATTACACTACTATGGATAATCACCTTGTGGAGGAGTATGCTCGTTTTGATGCCCCACACCAATGGTAGGGGAAGGACAAGAAACAAGAATAAGAGGACGGGAAGGAGGGGAGGGGAAAGGAAAAGAAAGAAAGAAAGGAAAGAAGAAAGTCACAAGTACGAAACCATATCACGTGACTACATACCGTCTACATGGCTCGTGCAAGCAGAGATTAGCTATAAGAGCATGCCAACAAATCTTTTCGACTCAAAGCAAACCCTTAAAATTTCCACGAGGGTCAATACAAAATCCCAACCACACTACACTAAGAAAGGCAGAAATCCACAATTTAGGCGTAAGATGTTGCTGAGAATGCATTTAACGTTGGATACTTGAGCCCCTAATGCCCAACACTCCTGAATTCCACATTAAATATTTGGCCAAAACACCACTTTGAAATCTGGATTGTTACATTCTAACCCCCTTAAAAGAATTTCACTCCTGCAATTCTCCAAGCGAAACACCAAAGGACACCAAATTAGGACATCAAACGTACGACCTTAGACAAACAGTACAGTGGTGTCGCCCAAAACTCATAACCTATAGAGGAAATCTATGCACCACATGGCTGTTATATCCCACTTGGGTCCAGGACGACACCAAGGACTTAGCTCTCCTTGAGTCAAAATACTACCAAATCCTTGGGTGAAGTTTCTTTCAGGCATAAAACCTCCACCTAAAGGCTCCAAAACAGTATTTTCCAGAGTCACGAAGCATCTTGAGTACCTTTGGAGACACGCAAAACATAAGATTGACCAAGTGCAATCAGTTCCCATCAGCATCCGTTGCGCTACTTTGATGCACAACTTGATTAGCAACCACTAAACTCCACATCGAGTGCTTAGTAACATCTCTTCACGCCTTGGAAGACGCCTATCATCCCGAGGCACGAGAGAAAACTAGTCACTGAGACACAACAAAGCTCTCCACAGATTTGAAGTGCACTAACAGATTAGTGAACCCAAGTGCTATCTATCTCCAAGAATTGCTTCCCAGATTGACACTCTACCAGATCCAAAACACAACCTCCACTGTGGCCAACACAATCCTATGGGTTGGATAGCTTTCTCTCGTGATTCTCCAACTGACGAGAACCAAAAATCACCATGTTGCCTCACTGCAACAGGAAATTTTGTCAACCAAGAAGGATGTTGATGAAACTCATCGTGACTCGCTGTTATGACAACCTTGCAGGTCTAGACATGAGATCACTAAAGCACATATAGACTACTTATTAATTGTGAAGCTCACACCAAAGATCCTACAGTATAGAGTCTAGGGCCATATGTAACATTCGGACAATTATTTTATTGTAAATACACTGTTTAATGAATTTTATAATGTGCGGGTGTTATAGAAGTAAGGTTGTTTTGGTAATTCTGTGGTTTTGTACTTGAGTCCCACTATTTGTCCCACTATTTGGCTTGTTCTGTGTCTTGTCATTTTGTGGGCACTATGCTTGTGCCACTATGCACGTGTGGATGTGTAGGTCGTGTTGGGTTGTTGGCCTCGTGCTTTGAGGCTAGTGGTTGGCTGGGGACGTGCAGGTGTGTGTGTGTGCATGCGCTTAGTTGTTGGATGCATGCCTATCTAACCTTTCCCGTGCGTATAAGAAGAGGTGGATGAGCAAGCTTCTCTCACACTCTTCTCCTTCTTCTTTGTTCCCTACCAATTTCCTCTTCTTTCTCCTTCCTCCCCCACACATCGCCTTCTCCTCCGCCACTCTCCACCCCACTCCTTCTCCCTCTCCCTCTTCTTTCCACTCCCCTCTTCCCCCATTTCTTTTTCCTCTTCTTCTTCTTCCCTTGTGGTGAGAGAGAGAGAGAGAGAGAGAGAGAGAGAGAGAGAGAGGGTGTGAGAGAGAAGAGTGGAGCATTGGGTCGTGTCAGCTTGAGGAGCTCTGAATCAACATCCTTGAGGTCGTGCGAAGCTCTGATGAGGTCTAGGATTGATCTCGGTGAGTGTGTTGGCTAGAGTCGAGTGGAGGATTGTTGGAGGTCGTATTAAGGTACGTACCTCACACTTTGCTTAGAAATGCATGAAAATTGGTAGAAATCCTAGGAATGCATGA
Source organism: Posidonia australis (assembly GCA_024699735.1). Taxonomy (NCBI): domain Eukaryota; kingdom Viridiplantae; phylum Streptophyta; class Magnoliopsida; order Alismatales; family Posidoniaceae; genus Posidonia; species Posidonia australis. The sequence continues at coordinate 14,194 of JAMKQA010040692.1, forward strand.
AACCTAGGTAAATTTATGATTCTAGAATTTATTGTGAATTATGATGATTTATTGGCCTATTAATGGTAGTGGTTGACATGGGTCATTTTTTACCCTTGTGACTTTATGATTGTATATCTTGAGCTAAAATGCATGGATTTGAATTTCGTCCTTGTGGTTTTGGAGTAGACTCATGCGCTTATGTCTCGTATTTATCTCATGAATTGAGGATTTTTCCTAGTATGTTTGCCTTTCACTCCCACTTGGGCAATTGAGCGGCCTAGGGCTCGGGCCATTTTTCAGAAAACAGGAAAATCAGTATGTTGTTTTTGAACGGTATGATATTTTTTGTTAGATTTGTCCCCTTGGTCCTTATTTCGGTTGACTGAATTCATTCGGTCTACTATTCTGGGTCCTTGGGTGTTGACTATGTACCCAGTTCGGTCAACTGTTCTTGTAACACCCCAGTGCTACACAACAGTATGAGAACTACCCAAACACAATTAAAGGCAACTATGTAGCAATATTAAAATAAATAAAGCTAACTACCCAGATCTGTGTGCGGCAAGTGTGGCTCGAAAAGTTGCACCAGAGAAGACTGCTCCTACAGCACAGCACTTGAAAAACAAGGGGACAAGAAAACACGCGTGAGTGACAAGAATGCCACCCAGTACGCGCCCCAAAAAAAACACCAAAAACACAGAAAATCTTACTAGAAAGCATCATTTTAAGCCCTTATATGCAATTCTTAAAACTCAGAAAGCAATGGCTTTTCAAACTTTTCTTTTCTTTTCTTTCAAATCTCATGCTCTTTCAAAGCCTTTATTCTCAACATTAGAGAAAACAAATCATTTTATCTAGTTTCCTTGCCCAAAACATCATTTAAAAACCAAAGGCACAATTTGCCACAACTCGGGCTAGAAACTAGTCCACATACACAATTCCACACAAAACCACATAAATCCATTATTTCCATATCCATACT
>JAMKQA010040694.1:0-12247 GCA_024699735.1 Posidonia australis
GGGGCTGATGCTCATGGCTGGGGGGAGGAAGACGTGGTCGTGGGTTGCTGTTTGTGGGTTCAGGGACGGTGGGAGAGGTGGTGGAAGGTTATAGGTTACCGTGGGGTTGGGTTTCTCCACCGACACGAGGAGAGGAGGAGGAGGGGTTTCTGTTCGTGGGTTGCGGTGGCAGGGAGGAAGGTGCTCGTGCACTACTCGAGGGGGTATTGAGGTCGACGACGCTGGTGGCACGCGTTGCTGCTATTCGGAAGGTGGGGGCGGCGAGGCCAATGACGGATCCCAATCTAGGGTTTGCCTTTGCTTGCAGATCTTCATTCCAGGGGGCACCACGTCCTACGCGTTCAGAGCCTCAAACAGGGCGCAGACCACTGACTTGTTCCGCTCCTTCGGTGCAGCAACGGCGGTTGGTGTTGCTGCTGAGGTTGGAGGCGTCCGGGGGAGGGCAGCGGCATCTAGGGGAGAGGGCGGCAGAGTGGGGTCGACAGGAGGCTGCGGCCGTCTGTGTGTGGGCGGCGGGCATGGAGGGGAGGTCGTCGGGGACAGGAGCGGGCACGGAGGGCTTCGGGTTGGGGAGGGCGGTTGCTGTAGGGTTTGAGAGTGAGGGTGGGGGGTGGGATTCGTGTAAATATATTTTAGGGTTTTGTTTTGGAAGGGAGGGAGTGGATTTGATTTTTAAATTTCAAAAAAAAAACCAGAAACCGTTTTTATTGGTGATTTTGAGATTTAAGGGAGCATGTAGGAGAACTGTATTCTATACATATATATATACACACACACATATGTAAAAGACGAATCATATACAACTATATTTGTTGATAACCGTGTCCTTAGATTTATTCAGGCTGGCAATTGTAAATTTATATTCGATCTTTAGACCGTAAAAACTGAAAATATCATTTAGGTTGTATGGTCAGGTATTTTAGCCGTCATTTGTCTTTTATAACCTCATTGTTGAACCTTTGGATCTTAAAAATTTCATCAGATGATTAACTTTATTTGTCATGACGTTAGCGGTGGGTCACATGGAGACTAGTAGCCATGTTGTGTGTCGAGTTGGAACGTTTGTTGTATCATATTTTAGTTGCAATGAGGAGAGAACATTGCATGATTTAATCATGGGTAATTGTCACATAAATCCCTGCCCTGATTTTAAAAAACCTCCTGATAATTGAACCCCGTTGTGGTACTAGGTTCGGAACTTCGTCTGCACTCTGCATGGACCTTGATGTCAAACTCTAAAAGTGCCACAATGAATTCAAAGTTGCGGATCTTTTTAAAATTGGGATAAACCGCAAGGATTTATATAAAAATTACTCTTTAATTATTGGGTGAACCATGAACTGGTGACTTGTTATTGCATGATATTGTGATAGTATTGCCAAGGCAATCGGAAAGAATTATATTATCGTCAACTCAAATTCCCTTCTGTATCCTAGTGGTCACTTATACTTGTCTATAAACTTGTCTTCTTTTGCTCTTGGTTCGTAACGTTCCACCACAATTATTGTCATGCCAATGGCGGATTGTTAATCAACTGTCATAGTGTAATTGATTAGGGAGAGTGGATTTCATACTTTTTTTTCATGTTCGAATCTTATGTACCGTAGGAAGGAAAAATATATATTTATTGATTTCAAAAAAAAAAATGACGTGCTATTTGAGTTTTAATGACAAACACTAATTGATCCATAGATGGTAATGTATATTTTTTGAATCCCATGGAAACCGTTCTTCTCAATAAAACCGACAATTTCACAATGACGGAAGGATAAAACTTTAGGATAATATATCAAAGTTGCCATCGTTCTTCCTGAGTCTAGATCAAACTCTTCATGAGGTTTATAGTTGTATCTTATACTCTGTGAAAATAAACAAAAGTTGCATTCATGGAATGCTACTAAATAAATAAAAGATTGAGAATTGAAGCTTGGAACTCAAAAAGAACTAAGGGCTCGTTTGGAACTTCTTAAACCTAAAAGTTAGATTCTGGATTATTTTTAGAAGTTAACTTTTAAAAGTTTTTGTAGAAACTAGATTCTAACTTATTTGTAAAATCTTATTTAACGAATAAAGGTCTCATTTATAGAAGTAGAACTCTAATAGTAGTTTAATTATATTTTTATTCTTTGTTAAGCTTTAACACAACTTCCACCCTCTTTCTCTTCTTTTCTTGATCTCATGAGCTCCTCTTCCTTTCTTCCAACTTTTGCTCTACGTCGTCACTCACTACAGGAGACCCACTCTATCTGTGTTGTCTGCCATCGACTCCTCTGCCTATGTCGTCCACCATCAACTCCTTCGCTCACACCATCGTCACCGACTACTCCTCATGTTGCCATCAAGTCCTCCACTTGTGCCATCCTCAACCTACGTCATTTGCTAGGAAGTACTCTACTCGTGCCATCCACTAGCAAGTCCTTCGCTCGTGCTAGGAGATCTTATCACACCCTATCAAGCCTAGGTTCTGTCAAATAGTATGTTGGGTTTTTCTGTTCTATTTTTAAGGCACAAAACCAAGGTCCTCGCCATTGCCATCAAAATTATCCATCATCGACTCCTTTGTCCTCGCCATTCGTCATCAACTCCTCTGTTCTATTTTTTTTCCCCATTTATGAAGTAGTAATCAAACTTGTTTGTAAAAGGAAAGAAGCAATCATCAATTTTTTTTTTCTATTTGAATTTCCAAGTTCAATATGTCCATCTTTTGCGATTGTCCACCCAATTCATGTGCTACCTTCATGTTGTAAGTGTGGAAAGATGATAAGACGTTCGGTTTCACACACCAAGAATTCAAACAGTTTGTTCTACAACAAATGTGTATGTTTGTCAAGACATTAATTTTACTTGGACGAAATGTTCATTATTTGAAAGTAATTTTTCGTATGACAGGAGGACAATAAATGTAACTTCTTTTAATAGCATGATAGTAAAGGAAAGTACACCATTGAATTGGAATTTGACGGTGGTCGCAACTTTCATTATGAAATAGAATTTGAGAGTACACCATGTTTGGGCAATAAAGACATGTATTTGAAGAACTAGTATGAGAAAAGTGGTCACAATTTTTATGACAAAATGGTTGAAAGTGAGGAATCTATCTAAGATTGGTTCGAATGATGACATTATGTTGAATCAATAGTGAACTTTTCGTGCAACTTTGTGAAAAACTCTATGTTCAATATATGTAATGATGAAGAAAAACTTCTCATTTCAGATGTTTGTTAATGAGTTGGTTTACTTAGTAGTCTTAAGTATAACATAAGCTAACAATATTTCTGCACATGTGGGAAGATAGATACAAACATGTATTACTCATGAGTGCCCTCTCTATAAATCTATAAATCACCTTGTTGTTAGTTGTTTTTCTTACTGAAAATTTGATGCATTGGTTCAATTTTTTCCTTTCTTTTTTGTGTTTCAAGTGATATGTTGTTTGGATTGAGAATGTGATTTTGGGAAAAAATTAGAAAGCGTTTAGTGATAGCAATAGGGTAATATAATAGACATAGGATAGTGATGACTAGTTTGTTTCGCGAAGCTAGATTTTGGACATTATATGGCAATTATGTAATAGGTTATTTGTTACTATAGGGATTCTCTTTGGAATATCAGATACACACTTGGTTTCAAATATGTGATATCAGTATGTAGATAATAAATCCATTCACAAACAACCAACAATGTTGTCTCTCTATTTGGAGAGCTTTCAAAATAAATACCCCTATACCAATGTTGTCTCTTCTTTTCACTTTGTGATAGTCATTCTACGGTATGGATCTTTCTCTTTTGTCAAAATTAATGCTCCAAAATTTGAAAATCATGGTCATATATTTGATGAGTCTTTTATGATTGGAATATTGGTTCAACTTCCTCTTCCAAAGCATATAAACGAAGAGATGATCTCAAATAAAATCAATATTGAGAAAGATGCGGTTGGATTTCATCCTCTGAATATTAGAAAGCTTTCTATGAAAGGCAAAGAATCATTCTTGAGTAAACAAACAATCCAAAAGATATATGAAATACATAAGTTATCTAAAACACTTTTGAATGTATTTTCCAACTACTATGCGACACAAGCTATCTAAAACATTCAAAAGATAATTCAACATGAGATTGACCAGCTATCCATTCCACATTCATAAACAAGCATGAAATTGACCTGCGACACAAGCTATTCATTCCACATTTAGAAACATTCAAAATAGACCACAAATTAGACCACGCTATCTGAAATTTAGCATGAAAATGATAATTCATCATGTGCATAAGCATTCTGACATTCATAAAGATTTTGACATTCATAAACATTCTTCCTGTGCATAATTTTTTTGACATTCATAAACATTCATAAAGATGAATTTAGCATGATGAAAATAAAAAGATAAGTTTAGAGTGAAGAAAATGAAAAAGATAAGTTCAACATGAGGAAAATAAAAAAGATTTGTTGAGAAACATGTAGTACACCATCAATCCACCTTCATCATCAAAACTACAAATTGATCAAATATATTATTTGAAAAGCGTACTCATTTGCTCCAACTCTCTTAGGATATATCTTTTTCTGCTCTTTAGATTTGAAATGGCACAAAATAATTGTTTTGTTGTTAATTTCTCAAATTTATCATACACAAAATCTCACTGCTCAAAATTAAACTCAATGGAAGTCTCATAATAGGAAATTGCAGTTTGCAATAGAACAATTATTTATGTCTTCTTTTGAAATGCAACACACTTCTTCTCATATGTTGTTGCCATCCTTATCAAAACTGATAGTCTTGATGGAGACGTGGAAGATGGCAACAAGGACGATGAGGAAGGTCTCAGTAAGGCTGGAGTTGAGGGAGGCATCTAGAAGGAGATGATGGTGTTGTGGACCTGGCAGAAGAGGATGGAACAAAGGGTGGCCCACTAGATGGGGTGGAGGAAGTCCTAGAGGAGGTCGTAGACGTCGTAGAGGAGGTTGAAGGAGAAGACGAGGCTGACGTGGGCCATGGTAATGTAGAGGGTGAGGCGAGCATGGGAGTCAATGTCGTCCCCTAGAGTTTGGAACTAGTCAGATAGGGGTTAGGGGAAGGAGTCCAATGGTGTGTGAAAAATGGAGGCAAAGTGAAACATCTTGGACCAAGGGAAGTTGGTGGAATTGGGGTTTGGTGAGGAGTAGGGAACAACCTCCATTGGTAAAGAATTGGGTTCGTGGGAATGATGAAAAAAAGAGCGACATTTGAGGAGAAGAAGAGCAACGGAGTGGTGGGTAAGGAGTGAGAACGATAAAGAAGAAGTTCACCAAAGAAGAAGAGGAACAAGAAGAACAAAGAAATAGTAAGTGAGGAGTGAGACTGGTGGAGAAGAAGAGTAGTGGAGTGGGTCTTACAAGTTCTTGAGGTTTGCAGGTATTTTTTTGTAATATTATGCTTTCAACGAGGACAATATGAATGATAAATGGAAAAGGATCCTAATAGTTTTAAAAAAGTTGTCTCCCATAACTTTTTATTTTCAACATTTTTTATGAGTTTTTCACATGACAAAAAAAACTAGCATTTTTTATTAAGTTGACCTTTTTTTTTTGAGTTTAGTTCAACTTTTTCTCCTATAAGTGATTGTTTCTAATAAGTTGCAACCAATAATCATTATCAAATGTTGCTTAATTCTTATCCTCCTGTAGCCAATCAGGCGATGGTTTTAGTTTTATTTGTAAGTTGACGAACGATTGAACTAGACTGTGGCTATCAAGAGGATTCCTAAGCCAACTACCCGAGGATTTGCTAGGTTTTGTAATATTAGGATGAGTACGTGGATAATTGATAGAGGTAAGAAAATTTTCTTTGAAATGATTAATTTTGACTGGCTTCCGGCAGCCAAGGATAAAGTCAACCTCTGCCTTATCATGCATGTTGCTAAGTTAGTTCTCTAAAAAAAAGGGGACGAGCAATTTCAGGTAGTGTGGAAATTCAGGCAAATTTTCTTTGTAACAAAGACATGAAATTGTGCTAAGTCTTGATTGTGCAGCTTTACTTTTATTTGTTGATGATAACTCAGTAATATTACCAGAACAAGGAAAATGCTCAAGTTAGTTGGTTTACTTTGAGATTATTATGGTAGATCTAGCTAATTAAAGTTCTGTAGTGGTTCTCACTATATTAACTTTAAAGAATTTCCTGGATGCACAATGTCAATATCAAGGAAGTTATTGTTGCTGTCGAACATAGATTAATATGATTTATTATAATGGAAATGTAAGTAATATGTAAAACATGATCTCTACAGAAATAAAATTTTACAGAAAATATAAAAAGATTTTACTCACGTAGGACAAAAACCTTTTTAATATAGAAAACTATCTACGTGTTCCACTGGAGTGTTATCAAATATCGACACTTAAAACATTATTTGACCCTCATAATACAATGAGTTCTAATCAAACTACTCTCGGTACCAGTGATTAGGGGTGTCAGAAATCCGAAAACATTTGAAAATCTGTATTCGAAATATCGAATTTTTATTCAAAAAATATCCGATGGAGTGAATTTGAATTCGAAAAAAAATCGAAAAATTTTGAATCAAATACGAATGTTTATACATCTGATTCGAAAAATTTCAAATCTAAAAACTTAATATTATTATTTTAAATTAATTAATCTAATCACATGTGAAACATAACTTAAGTTACTTAAGTATCTAATAAATAATAAATAAAAATCTAAGTACCAAATCTAAAATTCTTACCCAAAACTTATATATACCCTATTTCCTAAAATCCTTATGCTTTCTTACTTCTTTCTCTTTCTCATTCGAGTTGATGAGACAATGAGACAATAACCTAGGGTAGGGTTCTTTCTCATCCAATGGCTGCATCTCCGGCTACTTCCCCTCCTCCTCCATGTTGGACGAAGGCTACTTTGGTGTCTCCCCTCCACTCCTCCTTGCAAACAAAGGCGACTTCTCTTCCTCCTTCAGTCCTCGTCAAATGGTAGCTGCTTCTCCTCCTTCTATTCCTCCTCGCAAACAAAGGCAACTTCTCTTCCTTGTCTTTGGCTCCTCGTCGAATAACAGTCGCTTCCCCTTAACCTCCTCTGCTCCTTGTCAAACAACAATAGCTTCCTAGCTAGCCCTCCTCCTCCTTTGCTCGTCACCGAATGACAATTGCTTCCTCTCCTCCTCCACTCCTCGCCAGACGACAGCTGCTTCCTCTCCTCCTCCTACGCTCCTGATTAAACGACGATCGCTTCCCCTTCTCTTCCTCCGCTCCTCACCAGACAACGGCTTCTCTTTCTCCTCCTCCGTTCCTCACCAACGACCAACAAAGGTCATCATAGCTAGAAGGTTTCACGACACAGTCACTTCCCCTCTATTCAGATATTTCGAATATGAATTTATTTGTATTTAAGTTTCTTGGTCAAATTCGAATAATATCGTCGAATGGATCAGACGAATTCAGATACAAATGTCAAATTTAACCTTCAACTATGACACTTGGCACCCACCTCCTCTCCCCTCCCCTCCCCTCCCCTCCTCCTCCCCACCTTCCCTTTTTCTGGGTGCTGTTGTTGTAATGCCCGCCTTCTTCTAGCACTGCCACTTTCGATCTTCCTTCTCCTGCCGCCCCTTCCATTGTTGTTGGTTTTTTTTCTTCTTTTTTTGGTGGAAAATGGAACATGGGTTGTTTTAGTTTTGCCCAGGTGTGGATTGGGAAGAGGTGGTAGGACTAGGATTTGCATGAGAGAGTGAAGGGAGAAGAGGGTAGGGATCTGAATGGAGAAAGCTGGGGTTTTGCGTGGTGGTAGTGGGCCGGTGATAAGACTGCCTCCTAGGTTTAGGTTCCACGATGGAGTACTTCACATAAGCAATGTGAGATTAAAAAGTCCAATAGTTATAAATTTCTTACAAAAATTCTTTGGAGCAGATCATAAAGTAGGATCCGTATCAAGTACATATTTGAAATACGTAGATCATCCGAACAATATCACTTGCATGAGAGATATGAGGCAATAAGAGAGACGTAGTTGGTAGCTCCTGAATTGCGTGGGCATAGCCTTTTTTATCTTATCTACAAATGATTGATATATGATCGTCCTAGATGGCCACCCAAAAAAGTTTCGAATATAACAAATCTTTCATTATTTTTGTTGTGAGTACACAATATGCATTAATTATGTTGAGATGCCTTGAAATCCAATGCATTTGTTTTATCCTTGTTCAGTTACACAGTTAACGAGCCCTACATCAGACACCTATCCCATAATAAGGGTGCAAAACACTCCATCTAGAAATAGAGATCTCAATATGTTAGAATCACATCTGTATTGGAGTCTATATATACTCTTTGTATGCTAGGGTTAGTGTATATTAAAATCTATTTTGGACATATTATCTCGAATACATCTCTTCTCTCCTATGATATTTTCTTCATATAATAAAGAATGATCTGTCGTTGCTTTTGAATATAGTCTTTTGTGATGAATCACATAATCTTGTATTTTCTATGTGCATGATTGTTGTTTTTTTAATCTATTGCTTGATGTCCATAACAAATTTACTTGTGATACATAATTTCTTGAATGACATAGTGAATGATCCTCTCAATCATCATAATTAAGGATTAAGGAAGAATTAAGCCTCCTAAATCCTATTTAATTAATTTTCTAAAACCAACACACTTTTAGTGAGATGATGTTTGTTGGGTTTTATCTCTCACCTCTCGTACAATCACAAAAAAACTTTACTACTTTATGCTACGCCACGTGGTGATGTATACTTTCGAAATTAATCATGAGTGAAGTTTAATTTTTAATTTTGAGAAGTTGATGGTTCATTTCTCAGCCAATTATTCTCCATCCAACCATTCAAAACAACTTGTACTATCCCTGGTTTTGCTCATTCAAAGATTCATCCCTCCTAATCAACTACTATGGTGTAGTTGGCCAGGAGGAGTGGAACTTCCACCTCTTTTCCAAGTTCGAATCGCATCGACCGCAAGGAGAAAATATATGCATACAGATATAAAAAAAAAAAAAAAAAGATTCATCCCTCCTTCCTCAAATTACCATGCAAGCATGAATGGACTGGCACGTGAAACAGCAACATCCGGAATGAGACAATATGCTCCTGTACCTCATCCATTCCTTCCCTATAAATTGAGATGGAGTATGTGCTCTTCAACCATAGCAGCCTTTGCGAGCCATTCAACAATCAAGCTCTTGATATTACTAGCTTTGGTCTACTAAACCAACATATATGGCTGTCAAATCCCTTCTCTTCATGGCCTTCCTATTGGCAGCTGCCGCGGTTCCTCCCATGGCCGAAGCCGAGCTTGAAACCGGTCTCTTTGGGCTGATCCGCATCTGTGGTGTCCTCAGCTGCGCCATAAATAGCACCAAAATCACATCAACCACGCCTGTGTTTCCAAGTACGTAAAAAAAATAATTAGTTCGTGCACATATTTTCGAGAATTAATATATACGTAACCTGGTGTACGTGTACCCCTTCTTTTTTTTCTTCTCATGTGTGATGTTTACATGCAGATGCTTCAGTGCAACTACAATGTGGAAATGACGTCGTATCCACTTCCACGACGACCAACACCGGTGTGTTCTCAATTCTTCTGGATCCATTAACGACGTTGCTCCCATCTCTGCTCAGCAATTGTAGTCTGGTGGTCGGAACACAACTCTCCGCCTGCAATACTTCTCTCCCTGCCATCGGAACACTCAAGTCCCCTTTGGGATTGGTGGAGTCGACGATCTTCCAGCAGGGGCTTCTCTCCGTCACCAACATTGTTCCCACTGGTTTCAATCTAGTTCAGTAGCTCCAATACTCGAGCAATGGGGTTTCGTTACCAGAAATAAATCTAAATAATGAGCTGTAAGGAGTAAAACGTACTCATACATTAAAGTAGTCTCTATGAGTACTAGTGATCTGTTGTTCTTCACGTACAAATTGTGCTTCACTGATAATAATGTAACAACGTATCGTTACATACATTTATATATAGAAGTGTCGTTGTGATCGATCTGGATTTTTGCAAATGATAGTGGGAATTATTCGTCTTCTATTAATTTTTTTTTTCCCTACAGTTTAATTGTGAATTTAAAATCAAAAGAGAAGTTTACGTTCTACTCTCTCTAATCAATTATATAATAACAGTTTTTCCAAAAAAAAAAAAAACATGTGGAGAACCAAAACTATGGCGGGGTTCTTCAATTTCGAAGAGTGGAAAAGCTTCATTTCTAAGGCTTACTTCTAACGACCAGTACCCCAGCTTTTCCATTCCCATCACTACAAGTGCGTACAGAATCTTGTGTGGTAGTAGCTCATGTTCGAGGGCCTCTGTTGTTCTACACAGCTAGCATCTTGCTATTATCAAAACGTCCAAAACGCCTTGTCCATGAGAGAAGACAAAGCAGCTGCATCACCGACCCTACTCTAATCGAAACGAACCTTTCCTTTTGCCGTCAAACGGCCCTTCTTCCCAGAGACTCGAAGCTGCATCACCGCCTGCCATATCTTCCCTTCTTCGGTGTGAATGAAACACCAATCCTTCTTCAGTTCTTCCCATCATTCTCTTATTTTATGTTTTGTTGAATATTTAATTAATTAAGCTTAAATTAGACTTAATTAGTTCCATGACATTTGATTAAATAATGCTCATATTAAGTTCATTACATTACCTTTATTAATAAAGATTAAATGTCTAATGATAAGTTCGAAGGTGTAAGTTCAAGAGAAAGAAAATTTTGAAGAGAATGTTTTAAAGGATAGTATTTGTACATGTATGTACCACTTTAGTCCTACTTTGGAAAAGTACAAAAACTTGGATGACTTTATTTTTAAGGAGTTCTAGAACAAGAGTTTACAAGAACTTAGTCTAGACATGGATGACTACATGTGTGCGCGCACGTGTTGGGTGGACCAAGTTCGAGCTTGAGGGAATGGTCTTTGGATATTTTTTGCACAAAATTACATTAGTTAAGTTTAATTAAAACATTAAATAATTACAATTAGGCCTTATTGACTTAATTACAATTAGGCCTTAAAAAAATGACTTCCAACGGACGTGTAGAAAAGATATATGAGACAAGAGGGCAACAATTTTGAGAAGGATGTTTTCCTTTCTCTTCTCTAGCACTTTCACCTTCTACTTTCTCTACGCTTTGACGACACTATGTCCTAAAACAATGACTCTTTATGCTACTTCAATCAGAGGTGACTGAGGTGTACGTCGCAGTGTAGACGAGAATACGGTACATTCTCCATCTACTGGATCTTTTTACCTTAGGAGGAATAGCATTGAACCCTGTGTACCAACATGAAGGTCGCTATTTTCTCTAAGGCTAATCCTTCAAGACAACTCAATCAAATGATTTCTAACATTATCTCTTTGTTTTGATTTTATTCCATGTATTGTTTGTTCATATTTTTTCTAGACCGTATGGTATGATTATTAATGACATGTTAATAAACTCAATCAACATGTTTATACCACTACAAGAAAATCGACATTTTGCGAGGAAAACTAGCGAGGACTTAGTGAGGACAAGTCCTCGCCAAAATATAACGAGGACATATAGCGAGGAATTAGCGAGGACATGATCTCGCTTATTTTTAGCGAGGACATAGGGAGGAAATGTCCTCGTTACTTGTCCTCGCTAAATCAGATCTAAAATACCGACGCTCGAGTCGATTTCCTTCCTTTCTTACCCTAATACCCATCCGCCTCCTCTTCCTTCTGCTGCTCGTACGCTCGACGCAGCCTCTTCCTTCTGCTGCTTCCGTGCGTAGTGCTCTATGCTCCGTGCGTAGTGTTCCGTGCTCCGCTGCTCTTGCTTCCGTGCGCAGTGCTCCGTGCTCCGCTGCTCCTGCTTCCGTGCGTAGTGCTTCGTGCTCCTGCTCTCGTGCGTAGTGCTCCGCTGCTCCGTGCTCCGCTGTTCATACGCTCGACGCAGCCTCTTCCTTCCGCTACTTCCGTGCGCAGTGCTTGACGCAGCCTCTTCCTTCCGTGCTCCGCTGGACGCAGCCTCTGTCCTCTGTCCTCTTCCTTAATTCTAAAGGCAAGATTCATAAATCGATCTAATTTTGTGATTTGGAAAGCATTTTAATTTATGTGATTCAAAAGCATAACTGATAGACATGTTAAAAGCTAACAATATGAAGGCTGTTATTTTTCTAGATTAATCGACATGTTTTGATTGATTATGTTTGGACTATAGTAAGTATGTGTCTATGTAAAGTTGGCATTACAAATTATCAA
>JAMKQA010040697.1:0-10209 GCA_024699735.1 Posidonia australis
TAAAATCCAAATTAATCAAGTGAAAACCCTAATTAAAGTCAAAACCAAATAAAATCCATTTTTAAACCACTTTAATCCATTTAATTTCAAGGAAAACCAAAATTAAACTCAAAAAACCCTAAAGTCACTTAATTAAGTTAAAAAACCCCTAATTTAAACCCAAAACTTTAATTAAAACCAAAAAACCCTAATTTAAGCTAAAAACTCCCAACTAAAGTCCAAAACCCTAAAAAACCTCTAAAACAATTAAAATCTTGAAAATCCTAATTTAAAACTAATTAATTAAGTCACAAAAACCTAAAATGATTAAAACCAAAAAAACCCTAAATCATTTAATTAATCCCAAAATAAATTAACTTAAAATCTCATAATTAAATTCAAACTCCTAAAAACCCTAATTTAAAAACAATTAAACTTCAAAATCACAAAATCAACAAATAATTAAAATCACCAAAACAAAATCAAAAATTTAAAGTAAAACCAAAACAAAACCAAAAGGCCCAAAGTCAGCCCGTTAAGGCCAAACCACATTTTGATTGAAAACTTAGGAAATGAAAAAATAAAGGAATAGTGCTTCTTCTTCCTCCCCGCACCATCACTCCCCCACTCCCTCCTTCCCACGATCAAGTCAAGGGCAACCACCACCCACGATCCTCATCACTCATTCCACTCCTTAAAGAGCTCGAGAAACCACCCAAAGGGGACCAGATCTGATCAGAACTGGAGAGAGCGGAGAGGAGAAACCAAAACAGAGATCGTCCGAGAGAGGAGAGAACCAGAGAGCACCCCTCGAATCCCTAGATAAACTCAGCCAATTCCCCAAGTTAGAGACCTCCTCTTACCCATTTGTGCGTCCCAGGGCCCCAACCGTCGTCGCTGGAGCATCGACCTAGAGAGTGCCGCCGCTGCTCGTCGGAGAAGATAAATGCCTCACACAGGTAATTCCCTCCCTTTTCTTTTTATTTTGGCTTTAAATCACCCCCCTTTTAGCTCCGATCAGCCCACTTATAGCCACCTGGGCTCAACGTCGCCGGAGATCACCGCTCTACGCCGCCTCCCCCTGCTTCCGGTGGTGGGTTCACCACCACCGACGAGGCCTCAGGCCTCCTAGGTCTGGGCAAGGCCCCCAGGGCCTTACCTACTCCTCCTTTTCTCTTCCTTCCTCCACCCTCATCTCCCTTAGCTCTAGAGGAGCTTCCCAGGCGTCCACGTCGTTTGCCATAGTCATCGCTGCTTTGCTTCGACAATCGCCACAGTGAAGTCGTTGGAAGCCTCCGGATGTCCCCGTAGCTCGTGACCACGCCCAAGAACTCCGCCGCATCACCACGAACATCCCTATGCATGCCCGACGTCGCTCCAGCCACTAGAAGACTGCCGCCGTCGCCGCTACACCCATTGCCGGAGCGCGAGGTGGGGAGAGCTCGCCAGGCCACCCCAGCCTCCACTGACCCCTTCGGAGCACCCACCATACCGCCGTGAAGCTTCCCTGCACGCCACCGAGCCATCCGAGGGGCAGCCATGCCGTCAGCTCCCTCCGCCGTCGTCTTCTTCGGCGTAGACCGCCGCTCGCCGGAGCCTAAGGTGGGGGAGGCCTCTCAGGCCTCCCTAGTCGAGTCCACAGCCATAGGGGAGCTCGCCGTGGTGTCCCCAAGCTCCTCCGACCACTGCCACCACTTTCTCGTTGTCGCTACGCCATTGGAAGCTCACTGGAGTTCGCGTCGGAGAGGGGTCGCCGAGATCTTCAAATAGCCTATTTTAATCGTTTGTTTTTTTAGTTTTTCAGTAATTACATTTAGGTCCTAATTATCATTACATTTAGGTCCCTAGAATTACTTTTAAGTCCTTTTTTATTACACTTAGGTCCTATGATTTTATGTTTAAGCCCTTTGAGATTTAAATAAGTTTCATTTCTTTATTATTTGTGTAAATATTGCATGTTTTCTCTTGTTTAAATGATAATTTTCTTTTAGTCCCATATATTTTTATTTCTTCACAGTAAGACCCCTATATTCATGTTTTCTTTGCAAATGAGTCCTGAAAGTTTATTTTGTGACCCCTGACTTTTCATAATTTAAAATTGCATTGTGAATATTGCACAGTTTGTCCTGTTCAAATTTTAATTATATTGCAATCCTATTGATGTATGTTTTATCACACTTAAACCCTTGAGATCGTGTGTTCTTTGCATTAAAGTCCTGAACTTTTGCATTTTGGGCCCCTAGAGTTTTTGAAAAGACATTCCTTTGTACAATTTACATTTTAGACCTTAAAATTATCTATAATTACACTGACATGTAAAAACTTGATTTTTATCACATTTTGATCCTGAAATTTTGCAAATCAGTCCTTGAACTTAATCAATAATGTTTCTAGACAGGAAAAATTTACATTTGGGTCCCTGAAATTTTTTAAATCATTAATGATAGTTTTTATTGCATTTTAAATCACATTTTCACTTGTTTCACATTTATTGATCACATGTACATGTAAAATCACCACTTGAATAAAGTTTCCATCAAAAAACCCTGTTTGTAATATAAATGAATATCTGATTTCACATTTTTGTCAGATTTGCACCCTATGTGTGAATTTTACACAATATACCCAAGATTTTCAAGAGATTACTCAAAATATAGTTTTCACACATGAAACATTACATAGTCACATTTTCTTTAAATTTTACATCCTTGCATCCAGACAAGACTTTTTAAACACATTTTAACCATAAACTTTTCCTTTTTGTGAATTTTGCAAATTAAACCCTGAGTTTTCAGGGAATTATTTGAGTACAATTCTTACATCCCAGTGTCATATTTTTCTTTGATCCATCACTTGTACACTAGGATAGAAGTTTCTGAGTGCATTTTGATCTAGGTTTTCAGCTTTTTTGTGAATTTTACGTTTTAGTCCCTATACTTGTCCTTTATTGTTTTTACATTGTTTTGTTGTTTCAAGACCATTTCTTTTGCATGTTTTCTTCTTTCCTGATATTTTTCATACATGTTGGCATTCCTTAGACCATGCATTGTCCCCATGCATGCATTCATCATATTTGACCACTGAAATGACCAAATTCCTCTGTGTCATCAGGTCATGCACATGTGCGTCTATTATTACACCAAGTCATGCATAACCTTTGTCCAAAGCATTTCTTTGTGTCTTTTACCCATTTAGGTGCATTTTCATGTATTTTACACAATTTTTGCTGTATTTGCACATCAGCCCCTCTTTTTTGGATAAGTCTGCAGTTTATACATTCTTCCGTAGATTTTTCTCTCATCTGTTTTCGAGTTCCTTCATCTGATATTTGATTTGACTATCTTTATTCCATGTTTTCGGATTTTATCGATTTGACTTGGATTTCGTAGCCCAAGGGTGTACATTAACAGGTCTGAAGGCCAACATTGGCCCTACCACAGATTATTTTTCCTTTTTGATTTTCACAACCTTTTCCATGATTCCTATGACTTGGGTTGACCCCACTTTCTATCCTTTTGACCTCGGTATGGGTTTTTAGACAATTCTTTATAAAAGCTTCGTCATTTCATGTGATTTGCTTTGTTGTTTCATACTTTGTGATTTCATTATTTCACGAGGATTTCTTTACAGTTTTCATGTACCCTCCTATACATCCATCCAGTCTTGTCTTGGCACTCATGTCAGCATGATTAGAACACAATCTAGGCATAGCAAACATTCATTCAGCCTCTAACAAGCGAATTAGACTAGAAAGACCGAATTTCTTGGGTGTACGGGGGTGCCTAACACCTTTCCCGTGCGTAATAGGAATCCTTACCCGTCCTTTGGTTAGTAGACATCTGGCCTTCACGTATACATCTCACTCATTCACTTTTTGTGATTGGTTTGTAGTTTTCCTCGTCTTTCCCTTAAAATATTAGGTGGCGACTCCTTTTCTTTCCGTTTCCATCACATCTCGTGCCTTCACCATCTTGGCATGGTTGTGGCCTCCTCCCCTCTAGCACGACTCTGCGCCGGAGCCCCTGGGCCCGGGCACGGTCACAGAAACTAGCAACTCCACTAGGGATACTAGATTCTGGCTTTCAGGTTAGTCTTTTCGCTTGCTTTATGAGGCTTTGGTGTTACATGCTTATTTGTTTACCTTGCTTGTGATTGTTTGCTTACTTAGAGTACCTTTTGTACTTTCTTTCACACATTTGCTCTGTCACTGTACACACATGCTATATATCTTGCCTTTTGATATGATGAATGTTTTCTTTTCACAATCATGATGCCACGACACTTGCACATGCCATGATCATGCCTTTTGTTTGTTATTTGCTTGCCTTACTTGTGTGTTTTCTTCCCATTTCGCACTTGACATGTCTAGGAGAGTAGAGACATGTTTGTTTCCCCCTTCTGGTTAAAATAAAACACACAAACTCAGAGAACAATTAATAAGGTAAAACTAGAGACCAATTTGAATCCTCCCCGCTGGTTAATAAAATGCAAGTAAAAGACACAAAAGCATACATGCATGATTCATTCATATATGTGCATGCATTCTTCTCCCCTAAGTCTACCTAGAGTTTGCGAAGGACAATTCTGGTAACCCGTTCTATGGCTTTGGCGTGGGACGTATTGCTAGTTTGTCCCCCTTGTCTGGGGTCGTGTCGATGCTAGTAGAGGGTACAACTCCTTGCTACTGCAGGAGATGAGGCTACCAACGCACCACTTGTTCACTGCCTGTGCTTTGCCTAGGATTTAGAGTGGGGACCTTTACTTTTGTGCCTGAGTCGGAGAACTATCGTGCCTAAGTCGGAGACCTATTTACCCATGTGTGATCCCGGAGTAGACGGCCTTCTAGGAAACACTTAGTTGGTGAGAGAGCGCATAATAGTTCCTCTACTGGATCTCGAGCGTCACTGTTTTCTGATTTCCCCTTTGGTGACAGATCTCGCCCATCTTTTTCTGAGTTACTCGTCACTGCCGACAATAGCTTGTTCTTGATGTGTCTTATTTAATTTCTGCAAGTGCACAACGTACTATGTAGTACGTGGCAAATACGGGTCGATTCCACAGAGAAAAGTGTTCAAGAACAGAGATTTATTATCAATTATTGAAATGAAAAAATGAGAGAGATGGTGACTAAGGACTAAACACATAAGAAAAATTCAGAATAAATGAAGAACTAGGATTTTTGAATCCATTCATGCAAATATAAATGCATGATTAAATCCACTGTATGTTTCCCAATTGATCTAAATAATTTAATTTAATGATTCTTATCTTAACAAACATAATCTATATGCAATGCACCATAGACTATCAAGTCAAGGAATAAAAAAACAGAAATCAAATTAAATCAAACGACATATGATGGAATTGAGATTATATACACAACCTTCAATTAAATCTTCCCTAAGCATAGATTAAAAAGATGAAATCAATGTTAATCTATCAAAGTTTTTCGATTCATTGAATGATCTATGTAATTTACATCCAACCCACATATTTATAGCATTAAGCATAAAGAGAAAACATAGAACAATTTAATCATGACATATAATATTACATGAACTTCATCTCAATCCTAGATTTAGAAAATTAGTCACACATGATTACATAAAACAATAAAATAAAAGAAAGGGAGAGAAGAAATAGAAGACATAATTAAATAAAAACATTTTTATTGAAGGGACCCTGAGATTACACTGATGATCTTCAGGATCTCCCAAAATAGAGGAAAAGAAAGAGAGTCTAAAACCTTGCTTGCTTGCTTCCTTGCTTGGGGATCCATAGATCTATATAAGGGGTCCTTTTATAGGCTTACAAGGACTTACATATGTCAGAGACAAATCTAAATACAAAATTTAATCTTGAATTTTGAATACAAGATATTTACAATTGAGAATCTTATCCAAAGAAGACCAAGTCAAAAATATCTTGTGCAAGTACTTGGAAAGCATCAGATCATCATCTGAGTGCTTGAGAGGTGTCCATGTAATCTAGAATCTTCTTTGACTTTTTCCACAGCTTGGCTGATATTTTGCTAGTATTTAGGCACATGGAAAATATGTGTTTAACCTCTTGACATAGCTTTAGAATTTTCTATACAAAAATCTCTTCTTTTCTGGCACAATTATTTTTTTCCCCCTTATTTTTCGTAGATTCTTTCTAAGTCCTCAAGTTCTGCAAAATTTTCACAAAACACCTCGAGTAATATTATTTATATACAAAATAGACAAATATGGGAATAAAATATGCATAAATTATGGGTTAATCAAATACCCCCATACCTATCTTTTGCTAGTCCTCGAGCAAAACTGACTCTGACATAACAAAGAAGAAAAGAAAATCCTAACTCACTTTTGCAGGAATTGCAGTTGCACTTAGCACGTGCAACAAGCCTTTAAACCCCTAGGTTGCCCTAGTGGACGAGTGGTGTCTCGTGAGGGTTTACAGCGGATCTACCCACAAAATCCCAAATGAAAAGAGGTGGAGAAATAAAGAAAAGTGAAAAATAAAGAAAAAGAAAAATTCTAAGGTATCTACATTAACCTACTCAACTAAAAAGATCTAAAGTTTCCTAGCGTCTTAATTCTCCGATTTAACCTTTGTTGAGAACCCTCATCCTGTCCTTATATAGACTCTGTCCTATTCTTCACATTATCTTCTTAAAAAAAATTCTCATATGTACCTTGTGTTTGTGAAATAGTCCTTAGCATGGGTTTTCAAATCCAATCTTCCCACCTTAGTAATTTTATTTCATTTCCTGATGTCTTGCTTTCTTAGACTTTATTCTTGACTACCCATTTAGCGAGCTTTAGGTCAGTGGATCGCAAACCAGACGGTTTTAGGTCACTTGGTGTGGAGACAGCCCTAAGGACTTAATTACTCAAGTAGCTAAGGCCTCAAAGACAAGTTTTTTTTTTCCTGGTCCTCTAATCACCTTTTTACGTGAATACCAATGCTTACTGAGGCACGATACCCAGTTACTCAGTGATTGTTGGATGTTATTATTCTATTTTTTTTTGCATTGCTGAGGTGTTCATGCCTTCCTTTATTCCCATAGCTAAGGACTAGAGTGATGGTGTCTGATAAGGTACATACGAGTTATAGATATTTCAGATGATGATATTTTTCAGATTTTGTCTCTATTCTTTGAATCATCGGGTCCTCATTTACTCAATTTTACCTTTGAATTTCAACAGTAGGCTACTCCTTCACTCATAATTGATAAGACTAATGTGGATAGCTCCTAATATTTTTATTTTTATTTTGAAAAAAAAGCCAACAAAAAAAACACAAAGACTCTCTTTCTTTTTTTCCCAATTTTTCAATTTTTTTTTGATGGGAAAAATGGAAAAGTGAAAAGTCACTTAATAACTAAAAAAAAGACACAGAGAAGACTCCCTCTACACCTAAACCATGCATTGTCCTCAATGTATGCAATAAATGATATGATCAATGAATTACAATTAAAATTAGAACAACAGTACCTAATTCGGGTTGGAGTTCTTCCATTGTTAAAAAAAAAGAAAAATGTCATGCACAATTTATACATATATACAATTGAGGTGCACGAAAATCCATGACCTCATCAAACTTTAGGACACAATTTTAATCTAGCCAAGGAGGCAGTCTAACATTTGTACTTTCTTTTTCAGCCTGTTCAAACCACCATTGGCTTTCTTTCAATCGGGCTTCATGACATTCCCAAAGAGATGGAATTAGATTGGATAAACCCATGTAATTTAATTAAATATGGAGTGAGGGTTCAAGTTCACAATTGACTAGAGTTGAATAATATGGCTTGAAACATAGCTCTAATGGTCCTATAGTAGATGGTAATGATGATGACTCAAGTGGAGCCATAAGAACGATTGGTTGAGGCTTTTTCTCAATTGAATCACTTGAAAGGGAAACTTCTGTAATGAATTGGTTTACCTGATCAACTGGTTCATTAGTGGACTCATCTACTTTGACTTGGGTTTTTACTTCGTGCATTATTTAGACAACGCATGATTGATCGGGGGAGTTCAAATGTTGAGCACGAAAGTTCCATTTCTCTCTCTCATTTATAACATGAATTAGTTGACCAATCTGCATTTCTAAACGATCTATGGCTTGAGTATTCATTAGCACTTGGTTGGTGGACTGTGTACTTGCCCTTCACTAGCTCTTCTAGCTCTTTTTCTAGACTTGTTAACCTGTTTTCATTTTCTTGTTGATAGTCTAGAGGAGAGAAGGTTGAGTAGTATTGTGGGTCTGAATATGAATAAAGGTCAAAGTATTGAGACTGGACTTGACTGAAGCTAGACCCTCCATTATATGCTCTATGGGCCCATAAGGAATCAGGTTGAGTCCATCTTAAATTGTAATTTGAAACATAATGATCAGTTAACTCATTGCATGATCTTTGAGCCACATAATTGAATTGTTCTGGTCTGTATCCATTTTGATACATTGAATGCCTGATTTTTTTTTAAGACTCAAAAATTTACAAAAATAGAAAAGATTCTCTTTTTTTTTTTAAAATGAACCGACAAACAATGGAACTAGGAAGAAGAGAGGAAACCAGAAGAGAGAACCAATTAGATGAGGAGACTAAAGATAGAGGAGGAAGATGCTTAACATAATCACACAAGCCACACAAATCCTAAATCTATGGTTGACCTAAATCTAGACAGCTCTTAACTGTTAAGTTCACTTTGAGATTCTCAAACCAAAATTCTTTGCCCTAATTGGCCAAATCAATGGAGGAAAGTGGGAGGCTCTCCGTGCTTGAGAACGATCCTAATTAAATAACCACTTTCCTTTTAAGGCATAACCTTGTGAACCACTTTTCTAGACACCAAGTAGGAAAAGAACTTTAAATTTGATTCACCCTCCAGCTCCTTTGTCCTATTGAGCTCGAATCCTAGGAGCTAATGTCTACTTGATTTTAATTAAGGCCTAGGTCAATGCTTCATGCTTTCTTTTGTTGTTTGTGGGCTAAGGAAGGATGATGAAATCCCCACCTTATCTTGTGCTATAGGTGTTGCCCTTAGGTACTTTGAAATGATATGCAACAAACAATTATGCTTAAACAAGTTGTTCTTCCTACTAACTATATGTTCAAAAATGCTAAGAATTGAGTAGAAGAACACGTACCTTTTCCTCCAGCAATCTCCCAAAATAATTGACAAGATTCAAAAATAATGCATACTGTAGACACCCCAAATTTCCACTTTTGCAGGATAAGGATGTGGTGGTTGAGCTCTAACCCTATCAAGGACCTTTTAATTCATGGAAACCCAATTGGGCCCATGAAGGCCCACTTAGGCCCGTTAAGCCCTATTTGAGCCCGCTTGGGCACACAAGACCTATTTAGGCCCATTTAACCTATTTGGGCCCATTGAAGCCCACTTGGGCCCATGGGGGCCCACGAGGCCTACACAGGCCCATGGAGGCCCATGAAGCCCATTAAGCCCAAATTGAACCCAAAAGCCCATGAAGGCCCACCATGAGCAACTTAGCCCATTCCTTTTCTTCCAATCCTCACTTTATTTCTCCCTCTCCACATGCATAAAATGATTTTACCATTTTTCACCAAAAATCACACCTCACTGAACTCATCCTTTTCTTTACCAACCTCACGAACCCATTTAGACTGAGCTCATTCAGCCTAGCCCCCACACCGTTCCAGCAATCACAGAGCAGCCTCAGCCAGCCGTTGGATCAATTGCCGCTGCAAGCTCAGGATCCCCGTTCATCCACTAGCAGCCGTGCAAGAACAGGCCATGGCATGTGGGGGACAGCTGCTGGCTTCCTGCCAAGCTGGCGTAACGCGCAGGAGCAAGTGGCCGTTCTGGGACGCGCAGGGGTAGGTGGCCGTAGAGACGGAGCTCGCGGGAGGGAAAGGAAAAATGAGAGGAGGAGGCCAGGGGGGAAAAAAGAAAAGAGGATTCAGAGGATTTTTGGAGGCAGATTCAGAGCGACAATTCAGAGCGAGAGGGAGAGAGCCAGAGCGCCAGAGCGAGGAGAGGCCGTCGCGGAGAGGAGCAGCCATCGTTCCAGAGTTCCGGTGAGGCAACTGCACCCAGGTACACACCCCTCAGCCCTCTCTGGTCTTCCTTTTTAGATTTCCTAGGTCCCTTGAGTCTTCCCAGTTGGTTTCCTGGAGGTCCGGTGGCCTCCAGTGGTTTGTTTCCCCCTCCCAGGCCTCGCCGGAGTTGTTTTCCGACGACAGAGGTGGGGGGGGGGGGG
>JAMKQA010040704.1:0-11153 GCA_024699735.1 Posidonia australis
TTTCTCTGGCCCGTATTCATCTTGCATTATCCATTAGGCACGGATCACACATGCATTCTGCATTTTGTTTTGTTTCGTGATTTTCTTGTGTTTGTTTTTGTTTTCCTCATCTTTCCATTAAAAGACTAGGTGGCGACTCCTTTCCTTATCCTTTTGTTTTCCCTTTGGTGTTTCCGAGTCTTGTCTCTTCCTCCGGATTCACCATTTTCGCCGTGACTGTGTCGGACCTCCCAGTGTGTTTCCGCACACCGGAGTAAGGTTTGGTGAACCGCGCCTAGGGGTTCCACCGACATGGTCATACTTACGTTTGGCGACTCTCCTCTAGTGGCTTCCAAGGTGAAGGAAAGGCTTCCAAAGTGGAGAAGGAGCAAGAAAGGACCAAGGCTAACCAATCTACACTCACCAGGGCACAAATCACTTACTGGATTCGTGCCCCTACCTCTCCCATCGGAAAATCGGGTTCGACGACCCAGAAACTCCTGATCATGGCAAAGGAAGCTACCTGGCTTTATTGGAATCATGTCAGAAAGGTTGAGGAGGACCTAGGGAACTAAAATAGAAGAAAATTAGGCTATGGTTGAGGCCTACCTGAGCTGGCAATGGAGGTTGCCATCGGAGCTCATCAGAAACGTGGCCGGAGCTGGCCTGAGCTTCGATTTTTCTTCTCTCTAAGCATCCTCACTGATCTGAGCTTCCTCGGGATGCTCTGGTTGGTGATCTGTCTTTGATTTCTCTCCTCTCAAACTTTTTCAAGTTTTTTCTCTCCTTTCCCCCTTTTGCTCCTCTTGCAAATGGAGGGTATTTATAGGCTTCAAATGGCTAGGTAGTTTGTTATGGGTGGTTAGAGGTTGTTATGGTGGAATGGGAAGTGGTTAGGGTTGTTATGGTTTGTTATGGGTTGTTATGGTGAAGTGAGAAGTGGTTAGGATTTGTTATAGGTTGTTAGAAGTTGTTATAGATGGTTAGAGGTTGTTATGGTGGAGTGGGAAGTGGTTAGGATTGTTAGAGGTTGTTATAGGTTGCTAGGGTTTTGGATTAGGGTTTAGGGTTTAAGTTAGGATTTAGGTTAGCTTAGGGTTTTGGATTAGGGTTTAGGCTAGATTTAGGGTTTTGGACAAGGGTTTGCTAAGTCGACGGTTTTGGATTGGGGTTTAGGCTAGGTCTAGGGTTTTGGACTAGGGTTTGTTAAGTCTAGGGTTTTGGATTAGGGTTTAGGCTAGGTTTTAGGGTTTTGGATTAGGGTTTGCTATGTGTAGGGTTTTGGATTAGGGTTTAGGCTAGGTTTTGGACTAGGGTTTGCTAATTCTATGTTTTAGGATAGTTTAGGGTTCAGGTTTAGGTCTAGTTGCAAGCTTATGGGGTGTCTGCAGGTGCCCCTCGCTAAGCAAGGTCAGAGGACGAATGGAATAGAGACCAATGCTCAGGGTTGACAAAGATACATTGCCCCCTCTTACAAGGAAAAGGGAATGGGAGGAGAAGACCACTGCTTCTCGAGCACTCACTGAGAATCAAATGGCACGAAGTTATCAGACTTGTGAACTGGATAGTTTGGGTTATCAGCCCACTCTAGACAATGTTACCATTGTCAACCGGGTAGTTCAGGCTATCAGCCCAAGAGAAAAGGGGCATGATATGATACCGGACCAGCTGACCAAAAAGGTAGACACCTTGACGGGTGTCAATCTGGTAGTCCAGGGTACCAGCCCAAAGAAGGAGATTGGTCTAGTCCATCTGGATCATGACCAAAGGTGGGGCACCATCGATTCCAAACTCTCTAAGCAAGAATCGAATGGGGCATGGTAAGTTTCGAACCTACCGATCGAGAGATGGCAAGTTTCAAACTTACCGACCAAATTGAATATGGCAAGTTTTAGACTTACCGACCAGAGAGAATATGGTAAGTTTCGGACTTACCGACCAAGAGAGGATATGGCAAGTTTTAGACTTATCGACCGAAGGGGTTATGGCAAGTTTCGGACTTACCGACTGAGTGATGGCAAGTTTTGAACTTATCGACTGAGAGATGGTAAGTTTCGGACTTACCAGTCGAGAAGGGATATGGCAAGTTTTGGACTTACCGATTGGAGGAGATATGGCAAGTTTTGGACTTACCGATCGAGTGATGGCAAGTGGACTTACCGATCAAGAAGAGATATGGAAAGTTTCGGACTTACCGACCAAGAGGTGATATGGCAAGTTTCGGACTTATCGACTGGGAGATGGCAAGTTTCGGACTTACCGACTGAGAAGAGATATGGCAAGTTTTAGACTCACTGACTAAGAAGTAATATGGCACGTTTCGAACTTACCGACCAAGAGAGATATGGCAAGTTTCAGACTTACTGACCAGATGGGATATGGTAAGTTTTGGACTTACCAACTAAGAGATGGCAAGTTTCAGACTTACCAACCACAAAGGGATATGGCAAGTTTCGGACTTACTGATTGTGAGAATATGGCAAGTTTCGAACTTATCGACTGAGAGATGGCAAGTTTCGAACTTATCGACCGAGAAGGGATATGACAAGTTTCGGATTTACCGACCGAGAGATGTCAAGTTTCAGACTTATCGACCGAGAAAGGACATGGCAAGTTTATGACTTACTGACCGAGAGATGGCAAGTTTCGGACTTACCGACCGAGAAGGGTATATGGCAAGTTTTCGACTTATTGACCGAGAGATGGCAAGTTTTGGACTTACCAACCGAAGGGGGATATGGAAAGTTTCGGACTTACCAACTGAAAGATGGTAAGTTGACGGATTTCAATCGGATAGTTCGGGATATCAGCCTGAAGGTGAGTTGACAAACTCATTGCCGAATAGTTAGGGTTATCAGTCCGAAGGTGAGTTGACAGACTCATTGCCGGATAGTTAGGGTTATCATTCCACAGGCAAGGGCATGATAGGGTATCAAACCTGTTAGCCAAAGGGGGAAGAGTTTACCATGCGGGATATGCTCTAGACCTCGCACGAGGCCTAGTAGAAGATGAAAGAAAGACTTGTTCAACTAAAACAAGTCCAGCAGAGCAAACGTTACTGAGATTTGTCTGTTCAGAACGAATCTAAAATAGGAACGCCTAGACCTCACCTATGGTCTAGAAGAAGATGGAAACAAGACTTGCTTGACTAGAGCAAGTCCAACAGAGTAGGTTTTATTCCACCCTACCTGGTACTAAAGTCTATGAAGACTTAATTCTTCCATGCCTAGGCAACAAAACGAAATTCTCGACTATTATCTGAGTGGTCCTCAGGACCAAGTCTACAGGCAGAAGAGAGCAGCAGTTTGAACCAATTAAGTACATGTTGCAATGGCGATTTCTACACCACATCAACCATATGCAACCAAACAAGCTGGCCAAAAGTGTTTTGATTGAAATTTATTATAGTAGTTGAATACAATGAAGTGATTACTTGCATTTCAACTTGTAATGAACCAGTAGCATAACGTGAATATCAAGAGTCTGTGTCATCCCTGGATCTCTTCGAGCCAGGAGCTTTGGGAAAAAGTGTATGACTCGGAGCAGCACTGCATATTGGCTAAGCTTCTTCAACTTTGGCTTCATAATCTGCTGTGCAACCTTTCCCCTCTATGACTACGAGATCCTTTGGTCGTATGGAGCCATTAAGCAGGCAAGATAACTCCTTAGTCATAGCATAAGAGCTTGGAGGGTACTCCTGGAATTAGGCTGGCATTAGCCCCTGAACAAAGGAATCTTGCTGATAGCCAAACTGCCGCATCACATGAACTAAGTGATACGCAACTCCACCAGTCAGCCCCGACAAGATGATAAGTTGCATATTGGTTGTATTGAAGAAAGCCTCAAAGTTATGAGTGGCCAAAGGAATGATGCGCTAAATGACTTTGTCTTCTGTCAAACTTTCCAACTGCTCATACTCCTTGCGAACCAAGGTGAGAGTGCGAGCATGACTGCTTTGACAGTAGGAATCAAAAGGCAACCGTTGTAGGCATAAAACTTCTACACCTAAATGAGCAGCCAACCACAACTGTACAAAAGCTTCGTAGCCATAAAAGTGTCGACAACGTGATACCATGGGAGTTCCTTTGTGGAGTTTGCTTCCTCTATGATCATGTAGTGTGCCAGCTGGTCTGTGCAGGTTATCAACACTTTCACCATATCATCCTCTAGTATGGACAACTAGGATGCGAGAGTGGCTAGCACGTCTGTGTAGGCATTCTTGGCCCTGTTTATGATGGAAAAATGTAATTCCTCAAATTCGGCCATTAGAATTAGACGATGGTTATGGTATGGCACTAGTTTCAAGTCCTTTGTTCTCCACTTACCATTAACCTATGAGATGACCAACATGGCATCGCCATGCACATGCAATTTCTGCACACCATGTTCTAATGCAGCCCACAAGCCAAGAATACATGCCTCGTACTATGCCACATTATTGGTGCACACAAAGGTTAACTTTCAAGCAAGTGGAATCATCTAGCCTTGCAGGCTCTCCAGTACTGCACCGATGCCCATGCCTCTCCTGTTAACTGCGCTATCAAAGTAGAACTGCCATCACTCTTTGTCATGGGGTCCTTCCGACTCATCTTCCTCCATGGCAAATAGTATATCCTCATCAGGGAACTGAGTCTACAGGGGTTGATACTTTAGCAAAGGTAAATTTGCTAAATGATCCACCATAGCCTGTCCCATCATAGATTTCTGAGTGACAAACGTGATATCAAACTGAGATAAGAGCACCTGCCACTTGACGCATCTACCCACCAGTGTAGGCTTCTCGAACAGGTATATCATAGGATCATGTCGGCATAGCAATAGAACTGGATATGCCATCATGTAATGCCTCAGGCGTTGTGTGGCCCAGACCAGGGATAAGTAGACTTTTCGATTGCAGTGTACTTAACCTCGCAATCATTGAACTTTTTATTTAAATAATAATTGACCCTCTCCATGTGGCCTATTTCATCATGCGGACCCAAGACTATGCCCATTGAATGTTGTGTTACTGACAAATAGAGCAATAAAGGACACCTGGGTGTCGGAGGAACTAAGGTTGGTGGCCTTACCAAGAGTTTCTTGATTTTATCAAAGCTTCTTGGCACTCTTCACTCCAGTAGATCTGTGCGTTCTTCCTCAAGAGCTTCAAGATCGGCTCACAAATTGGTGTCAATTGGGAAATGAACCGGCTGATATATTGCAACTGCCCTAGCAACCCTTGAACTTTTTTTTTCTGTTGTAGGAGGAGGCATCTCAATGATGGCTTTAGTCTTGTTCAGATCTTCCTCAATTACTCTTTGGCTGATGATATATTCCAATAGCTTGCTTGATGACACACCAAATACACACTTGTTGGGGTTAAGCCACAGCTTATATTTTCACAAGCGGTTGAACATCTTCCTTAAACACGCAATGTGTTCTTCAGGCTCCTTTGACTGGGCTATCATATCATCCATATAGACCTCAATGTCCAAGTGCATGAGATCATGAAATAATGCTGTCATTGCCCTTTGATATGTGGCCCTAACATTCTTGAGTCCGAACATCATAACTCTGTAACAGAACACTCCCCATGGGGTGCCAAAGGACGTCTTCTCCATATCCTCTTCCACCATAATAATTTGATTATAACCTGAGAATTCATCCATGAATGACAACATTTTGTGTCCCGCAGTATTATCCACTAATACATCAATGTGCGGGAGTGGAAAATCATCCTTTGGGCTTGCTTTGTTTAAGTCTCTGTAATCAGTGCACATTCAAACTCGACCATCCTTCTTGGGCATAGGAACCACATTTGCTAACCATTCTAGGTAGAGGACGACTTTTAGAAAGTTGACCTTGTGCTGCTTCATTATTTCCTCTTTCAATTTCAATAGCCATTGCTGTCACCATCTACGCAATTTCTGTTTGATCGGCTTGACGTTAGGCTTAAGCGATAATGTGTGCACCACTACCTCAAAGTCTAGCCCAACTATGTCATCATAGCTCCAGGCGAAGATATCTGCATATTATCGAAGAAGCTCAACAATTTCTACCTAGGCCTGTGCTGTGAGCCTAGCACTAATTCACACCTCCTTGACATCTTCAATGGTGCCAATGTCTACAGACTCAGTTTTCTCTTGTACATGCAAGTTCAGGCCTTCTGGATCATCATCATAAGGCTGGAAATCTGGTGCGTCATGACTTTCTTCCTTTATTTCAGTATCATCCTCCTCCCCATATGTAATAAGTTTAGAAAGGACTTTTTGCTGGAATGATGGATCTGTGCCTCCAAAGGTATATATTTGCTCAGCACTCTACCCTTGATGATGCTTTAGAATGGTTACTGTCACTCTGGTCTTTTTGTACTCACCTCTGACGATCTTAGATTCTAACATTTCCGAACTTGTAGATGTACCCGGCTGTTTCACTTCTTTCACAGCCTTATTATGTGGATAATTGTTTTTATTTTTTTGTTTTCTTGAATGGTATGTACAATGTGTGTGACTGGTGGGCGGCTGTCCTCCGACTAACTGATGTGAGTGCTGCCGCCCGCATTCTCTCCTGAGCCTAACTCAGGATTTTTTTTTTCAACCCCACTGCTTAAGTAGGGCCAAGTCTGATAGTACCACCTAGACCTGCCTCTCAGTTGATAGGAGATAAACTCCTTTGGTCTAGCGTTTAGTGATCTGTCCTCTACTAGGGCCATGATAGTGGATTGACCCTGTGAAATTTTTTGTTTTGCAATGTACTCTGACATTACCGCTTTTCCCTTTCTGTGCCTGAGTTCACTCTGTGTGTCTTTCGCTAGTGCCGCCAACTATTCATGAAATAGAACTTCCAAATCACTAAGCATGCTGTCAACTTGTGCTACTATAGCATCTCACTTATCTTCATTAGAAGCAAAATCCACATAATACACACTGGTAGTTTCTCATACTTCAGGCAGTGACTCTAGCTAACCTGACATAACCCCATCAAAGCCAACTGATATGTCGATGAAGCTGTGGCTGAAACTGCTCCTATTGAAACCGAGACTGCAACACGATCTGTAGGGAGACCATCGGCTGACTTTGGAGGTGGCAATGCCAACACAGCTGTCCTTGGTGGAAAGGATGATGTCAAATCTGTTATACAATCCACAACCTCTTTCTCAGAGTAGTAGTCCTCAACACATACCCACTGATTGGTTCACTCTGTTTAGACTCTGCAAGAACACGACTCTGATTGCGATCTAGCAATCCTGCACTAACAAAGTTAGTTAAACCCCATGGAATAACGAGCTTTCAGAACTTATGATGCCTCGAGAATCCATCCTGTGGCTTCCACTCATATCCTAGTCCTTCGAATTCTCGTCTTTTCTCCGCAGCAATTGGTTCGGTGATTCCTTGGCCATTTTGCCTGAGGGGTGCTCCTTTCTCGTACGCCCACCTATGACATAGATTCTCGACCATCATGAAGGGATTGCCAAAAGTAGCCAAATGACTGGCACGATCGAGAATCAGAATGAAATTGACCAGCTCAAAGCGATCGACATGGTATAGCACATAAGAAGGCTTGGGGTCAAAATGGACGGTTTGAAGAGATACCGAAGAGACTGCCTTGACCTTCTCCTTTTCATGATTTTCCACCATTACAACAACGATGTCGTTGTTCCAACGAAACTTAATCATTCAGTGAAGAGTCGAGGGGATAACCTGATGCTTGTGGAGCCAAGGGCACCCAAGTAGGAGATTGAATGATGGCTCGAGGTCAACAACATAAAACTCAACCTCAAAATGGGTAGGACCAATGATCAGAGGAATGATCAAAATCCCTAAAGAATCATGGTGTGTGTTGTCAAATGCCGGCATTCCTTTCATAACTGGGGTAATGTCCTTGGATTTAAATCCGACCTGATTTGCAGTTCGCAAAGGGCATACATTTAAACCGGCGCCATTATCCAACAAAGTAAGAGGAATGCGGAAATTCTAGTATTACACTGTGATGAACAAGGGTTGGTTGTGATTGGTCCCTATCAGGGGTAGTTCTGAGCTAGAGAAGGAGGAGATCACCTGCGGCGCAGCTATCATTCCTACCATGCTTTCCAAGGCCGACGGTTGGATTGTTGGGGACACATGGGCGACTTCCAAATCTCAGAGAAAGGCCTCCCGATGTTTAACTGATGTATGAATTAGGTCCCAAATGGAAATGTCTACTTTAACTTTCTTTAATTGGGCCATGATGTCAGCTACTGGTGGGTCCATCTTGGCAGTGGTGGGGTTAATTCTTGGGATTACTTCTTCAGGAATATGATTGGGAATCTAGCTTCTTGGTTGGGAAGATGGAGTTGTTTGCTGGTTGGGCTTGTTTGCAAGAACTGAGGAAGTGAGCTCCTTACACGGGTGCCAGTGAGCTCTCGACATGGGTGTCAGCTTTGATCAGGGATGCAAAAGTGGAAATGGGCAGAATGCTTAGTAGGGCTCATATGGCTGGCTGTGCCCCTCGGATTATTATCTCGATAGATTCTTCATCAGAAGGTCTATCGCTAACTTGTGAAGTGAGGGCTCGCTAGTGCCCGACGTACTCCCCGAACGGCTCGTAAGGCTTCTGCTTTGTCGCAACTAGGTCCTCGTGCTTTGGGACCATGTCAAGACTGAATGAATACTGCTCTAGAAAAGCCTTGTTGAGGTCATTCTAGGTCTTAATGGTGGTCATATTCAGAGATGTGAACCACTTTAAAGCAGGACCTGTGAGGCTCTTCTACAAAAGGCGAATAAGTAGTCTCTCGTCAGCCTACAACTGAGCAAGATCACCGCAATATGCCTTAAGATGCGAGATTGGGTAGCCTTTCCCATTGCACTTTTCAAGCTCTAGGATGTGAAAGTTCGGAGGGAGTACAACCTATGGAATAGTCTAGAAGAAGATGGAAAACGGTAGCCTCGATTTCGTTAGTCAGGATTAGAATTCAAAGGCAAGAGGTGGCATCAAGATTCGTCTATTTGGGTCGAATTTGGGATGGGACCGTCTAGACTGCTTCCGGTAGCCTAGAAGATGATGGAAAAGGGTAGCTTCAATTCCGTCTATCAGGATCGGAATTCAAAGGCAAGCGGTGCCATCGAGAATCATCGGTCTGGATCGAATCTGGGATGGGACCATCTAGGCTCCATCCGGTAGTCTTGAAGTAGATGGAAAAGGGTTGCCTCGATTCTGTCCGTCTGGATCAGAATTCAAAGGCAAGTGGTGGCACCGAGATTCGTCCATCCGGATCGAATCTGGGATGAAACCATTTAGACTCTGTCCGATAGCCTAGGAGAAGATGTTAAAGGGTAGCCTCGATTTTGTCTGTCAGGATAGGAATTCAAAGGCAAGAGGTGGCACCGAGATTCGTCCGTCCGGATCGAATCTGGGATGGGACCATCTAGACTTTGTCCGATAGTCTAAAAGAAGATGGAAAAGGGTAGCCTCAATTCCATTTGTTTAGGTCGGAATTCAAAGGCAAGAGGTGACATCGAGATTCGTCTGTCCGGATCTAATCTAGGATGGGACCATTTAGACTCCGTCCTGTAGCCTAGGAGAAGATGGAAAAGGGTAGCCTCGATTCCATCTGTCAGGATCGGAATTCAATGGCAAGTGGTGGCACTGAGATTCGTCCGTCAGGATCAAATCTGGGATGGGACCATCTAGACTCCATCCGGTAGCCTAAAAGAAGAAGGAAAAGGGTAGCCTCGATTCCGTCTATCAAGATCGGAATTCGAAGGCAAGAGGTGGCACTGAGATTCGTCCGTCTGGATCAAATCTGGGATGGGACTATCTTGACTCCGTCTAGTAGCCTAGAAGAAGATGGAAAAGGGTAACCTCGATTCCACTTGTCAGGATCGGAAGTCAAGGCAAGAGGTGGCCCTGAGATTCGTTTGTCTGGATTGAATCTGGGATTGGACCATCTCGACTCCGTCTGGTATCCTAGACGTAGATGGAAAAGGGTAGTTACGATTCTGTCTGTCAAGATCGAAATTCAATGGCAAGAGTTGGCACCAAGATTCGTCTGTCTGGATCAAATCTGGGATGGGACCATCTAGACTCCGTCCAGTAGTCTGGAAGATGATAGAAAAGGGTAGCCTCAATTTCTTCTGTAAGGATCAGAATTCAAAGGCTAGAGGTGGCTCCGGGATTTGTCCGTCTGGATTGAATCTTGGATGGGACCATCATGACTCTGTTTGATAGTCTAAAAGAAGATGGAAAAGGGTAGCCTCGATTCCGTCTGTCAGGATTGGAATTCAAAGGCAAGAGGTGACACCAAGATTCGTCCGTTCGGATCGAATCTGGGCGTGATACTGTGATGGCTTTGTTTGTCTAGGCTTAGGCGTCAATTCGAAACAATATTCTCGACTATTTGCTTGGCACACACTAGCGCCAAGTCAACAGGCAGAAGAAGGCAAATTTGAACCAGCCAAGCACATGTTGTAGTAATAGCAATTCCAGCTTCAAATTTACCATAAGCATCCAATCAAACTGATATAAGCGTTATAATGAACCTACTATAGCAATTGAATACAATGTAGTGATTATACTGTTTCAGCAAATAGCACAACACAAGTATCAAGAATCTACATCATCCCTGGATCTCTTAGAGCCTCTAGCTTTGGTAAACAGTGTATGGCTTCGATCTGCTCCATAGATCGGCTAGGTTTCTTTAATTTTGGCTTCATAATCAGCTGAACAACCCTTCCCTTTTATGATTGTGAGACTGTAGACACCCCGATTTTGAGGTGAATCATTGATAAGACTCCAGATGTTGCTTTGGATGTGGCTGACCCTTGAACCAACCCTAAACCCATAGCAAGTGTGACCATGTCGGTGGAACCCCTAGGAGTGGTTCACCAAACCTTACTCTGGTGTGCGGAAACACACTAGGAGGTTCGATACAGTCACGGTGAAAATGGTGAATCCGGAGGAAGAGACAAGTCTCAGAAACACCAAAGGGAAGACAAAAAGGATAAGGAAAGGAGTCGCCACCTAGTCTTTTCATGGAAAGACGAGGAAAACAAAGAAAACACAAAAAAAGGCAGAAAGTAAACAAGATGCAAAGATGCATGTGTGATCCGTGCCTAATGCATAATGCAAGATGAATGCGGGCCAGAGAAAGGGTAAGGATTCTGGTTACGCATGGGGAAGGGGTTAGGCACCCCCATGCGCCCAAGAAAACTCGGTCT
>JAMKQA010040706.1:0-10754 GCA_024699735.1 Posidonia australis
ACCCCCCCCCCCCCCACACACACACACACAAGGGAACAAGAACAGGAGTGACGCATATGAGTGGCGCCGAACAGAACTGAGAAAAGAAAAGAGGACAAACTAGGCAAATGGGGAAGAAGAACAAGAGCGACATACACATGTGCTGCCAGAAGAAGCAAGGAGAGTACAAGCTAGGAAAAAAGAAGAAGCCCGATGGATTCCCCAGGAAAAACTGGGAGAAAGGGGAAAACCCCTGAGGTTCCAGTATCCTCGGAGTTTGCAGGCCCTGACACGGTAGGTCGGCTATTCTAGGGTGTGCACGTGTGCGTGCAAGTGTGTGTGCAAGTGTGTGTGTGGGCTGCCTCCTGCATGTTGACGACAATGCTCCCATTGTCAATCAAATTCTGGACAGCATTCCGGAGAGTGTGACACCCATTTGTCGAATGCCCACGTACACAATGGTATCGGCAAAACAAGTTTGCCTTATACCACTGAGGAAGCGGGTTCGGTGGTGGTCGAATCTCCGGTAGCCGCAGAAATGGCGCAACTTTAGGAAAGATGTCGCTCAGCGATTCTCCGAGTGGGGTGATGTCTCTTTCCTTATGGCGAGGCCGCCCTTGCCGTTGTAGCTGCCCTTGCTAACCCGACGTATCACGACATGTCGGTTTAACGGTGACATGTGGATGTGTAATGCGCACTATACTAGATGTTGGTGATGATAAAGATATGGGTGCAAGTGATATGCCTTGTGCAGTAACAATAATAGTCCCACAGTCGATTAAAGTCTGTATGACATCCCGCAAAGTGAAGCATTTATCAGTCGAATGCCCTAGGGCTCGATGATAATCGTAGTATACGCTCGCGTCATACCACTAAGGGAGTGGAGTAGGCGAGGGACGCTGATCCGAGAGTCTCAGAAGCGACACAACCTGAGGAAAAACAGTGCTCAGTGGCTTACCCAGTGGAGTGTAGTCACTTTCAACGCGACGGCCTCGTTTCTTCTTAGGTTGCTGTCCTTGTTGAGCCGATGCAACGAGATGCACTGGTTTAACAGTGGGAGGTGTGCGCCTAATGTGCGGTGACGACCTACGTGTTGGAACTTGATCCTGATGTTGAGGTGAATTCAGGATATGTTGTGTTGTGTGTGGTGTTGAGCACGAGAGCAACAACTGCGGCACCAGGACAGCTTCGGGTGACTGACTCAAGAAATGTTGTACCCTCGCGCAACCAATGGGTTGACTCCTTGGTGACTGTGATGCATGTTGTGAATAATGCAATTGTGGTGCAAGAGGTAGAGATAACGCCCCCATCGTCGGAGCAGTGGGATGCTGAGGCGATGGTATGGGCGATAAAGTAGTGGGGTGAGCCTGCAATACTATAGTGGTTTGCACTGGAACCTCAGAGGTCGAAGGAGGAGGACTCTCAACATGATCAAGAGAAAGGGCCATACGCTTGAACTCTCGGGCCAAAGCCCTCAAGCACTAAGCCTGCGTGGCCGAAGACCCACCAAAAGATAGGTCAGAAGGCACGAGCAGAACAGGAACGGACCCTAAAATAGATGAATCCATAGCTCCTTGAACTCCTGAAACAGGAGGGCCCGAGGAATAGGGTGCAATTGGCAAAACTTCTGGGAACCACGTGGTAGTCACCATAGTTGAATCAGTGACGGGCACTAAATGAACTTGTGTTTGCCACTGTCCCGGAAAAGAAGATAAGGATCCTCCTTGATTCCCAAATCGAGATGCACAGAGGGAAGGAGAAGCAGTCAAAGTGAGAGAAGGAGGACCTGAGGGCGAGACCCCCTTCAGAACAATAACCAGAGGCTTGCAGGTCTGCGAGGCCATGGCTATCTGCAAGTGAAATGAAGGAGTTGCGGAAGAGGACCAACACAGGAGCTCTAAGATGAACTACAGTCGAAAAGTGACCAAAAGCTCAGAAAAGATAAGAGAACACAACCACGGGAGCCGTCCGCGACGGAGACACCCGAGCTCTTGGCTGAGGACCTCACAGCAAATTACTAGAAAAAACAAGTAAGAGAAACAGGTATAAGAACCTAGACAACGACGCAAAGACAAATGCGAATTATTAGGATTGCATGCCATGACACACAATGCAGATGAATGTCCTAAAGTGCACTCTCTCACCATGCATGTCTCATGCGGGGTTAACCACACGAGACGCACTCACGGGTTTAGGTTTTGACTTTGGTCAGAAAGTAAGGTCCCCGTTCTAAATCCTGGCCAAAGCGCAGGCACTGAACGAGTGGTGCGTTAGTGGCCTCGTCTCCTGCAGTAGCATGGAACTGTACCCTCTACTAGCACCGACACGACCCCAGATAAGGGGGGACAAACTAACAACACGCTTTACGCCAAAGCTATAGAACGGGCTACTAGGATTGTCCTTCGCGGACTATGGGTAGACTTACAGGAGAAGATGCATGCTTTCTAAGATGATCATACATGCGATATGCTTTTGTGTCTTTTACTTGCATTTTATTAAACCTGAGGAGATTGTGAGCATTTGTCTCTAGTTATGCCTTATTAATTGTTCAGCTGAGTTTGTGTGTTTTAACCAGATAGGGAGGCAAATAAGTCTCTACTCCCCTAATCATGGCAAATTCGAAAAAAGAAGGGAAAAACACACAAGTATGGCATCCAAAAGTCAAGCAAAAGACGTAAACATGGCATGTGCTTGTGTTGTGCTCAAGTAAGTGAATAAAGCAAGTATCGACAAACAACGCATGAATCAAAGCAAGTGCATGTGTAGTGGCATAGCAACAGTGTAAAGAAGGCTAAAAAAGGCATGTTCAGTCAAATATGAACAAACAAACAGAACAAGCAAACAAGCACAATGCAAGCAAACCAAAGACAAGTAGGGAAACCAGAACGAAAGCTAGAATCTGGTTATCCCCAGTGGAGTCGCCAGTTCCTATGACCATGTCGGTGGAACCCTTGGCGCGGCTCTCCACCTACTCCGATGTGTGGAAACACACAAGGAGATCCGATATGGTCATGGCGAAGATGGTGAATCCGGAAGAAGAGATAAGACCCGGAAACACCAAAGGGAAGACAAAAAGGATAAGAAAAGGAGTCGCCACCAAGTCTTATAATGGAAAGACGAGGAAAACCAAAAAACATCGGAAAAGGAAAAAAGCAAACAAGATGCAAAGATGCATGTGTGATCCGTGCCTAATGGATAATGCAAGATGAATGCGGGCCAGAGAAAGGGTAAGGATTCTAGTTACGCATGGGGAAGGGGTTAGGCACCCCCATACGCTCGAGAAAACTCGATCATTC
This sequence comes from Posidonia australis, assembly GCA_024699735.1. Taxonomy (NCBI): domain Eukaryota; kingdom Viridiplantae; phylum Streptophyta; class Magnoliopsida; order Alismatales; family Posidoniaceae; genus Posidonia; species Posidonia australis. The sequence continues at coordinate 3,276 of JAMKQA010040706.1, forward strand.
TAGGTTCCTACTATCAATGGTCTGCTAAATGTAAGCTTGCTTATTATATATGCTCATGCATGAAGATGATCGAAAACATGCCAAATCAAGGAGAAGAAATAAAGGAAAAAATTAATCCGACGGTCAAATGTAGGCATTATTAATACCGCTTTACTGTACGCCCTTGGGCGATGAGGAAAATCGTGAAAATCGTGAAATTCTCGGAAAGCGTCTCGCAAAACAGCGGAAATTGGGATAAATTCGAGAAAATCAAAAAGGGGAAAATAATCCTCATTTGGGACCATGTCGGCTTTGCAAGCCTTTTATTGTACGCCCTCAGGCGATGGAAAACCAAAACAAATGAAAATCACGGAAAACCGAGGAAAACCCAGAAAACGAGGAGAAAACAAAGCTTGGAACATGCTAGAAAAGTGTGCTCCAAGCAAGGAAGAAAAGACGGGAAAATCCGTGCAAAAAGATGTGAAAGGATATGTGAAATGCAAGTGTGAGTGCAAATATGAAAAAAAGCAGGGGATTTTGTGCAAAAAGCCCAAATCTGAGGAAAGCTGAAGTTCAAAAGCCCAAACCCTCAAAAATATGTAGGAAAACACATTCAATGCAATGTATAAAGAAATCTGGAGTCAAATGTGCATCCCTAGTCAAAGGAAGCTCTCTAAGGATCAGAATGCAATTTACTCACTAATGCATGCATAAAAATCAATTCTACATAAAATCTAGGTAAACATGCAAGAAAATGTCCCAGAAATGATCCAGGAAGTTTCAGGGGCAAAATGGTCATTTTACCCCCAAAAACAGGCAATCAGAACAATTCTGCAAAGTATAGGGGGTAAACTGCAAAAACCCAGCAAACAAAGCATTCCAAGAAGTTTTGAAGAAATTCAGGGGCAAAAATGTAATTAAACCAGCGAAATTGTGCATTCTGAAACATTTTTAAAAAATGCATGGCTTATATGCAATTTTCACAAAGAAAATGAATTATCAGAAACTCTCCAAGGAAACCCAGGGTCTTCTATGCAATTTGTCTGAAACAAAATACATTTAAAAAACTCTGGAGGGCTTTTATTAAAGTTTTAAACTCAGAAAACATTACTTTAAATGTTCAGGGTAAGAAATGTAATATTTTCAGTTAAAACTTTATTCGAAACATTTAAGAAAAATGAATGCAGGACCTAAATGCAATAAAAGGACCTAAAAGTAATACAAAAAGGACCTAAATGTAAGAAAAAAGTAAAACTTTTGAATTTTATTAAAAATGAAAGTTTCTTATTTTCTTTAAAAGAAATCAAAGGTGACGGTGTTGGCGACGAAGCTCCGCGCCGGCGACAATCAGGGAAGGAGATGAAGATCTTCCCGTGATCGAATTTTAGATCAGACCCCACGGGAAGCAAGAGGGAGAGGCAAGGAACACATCCAACGGAGCGGATGGGAAAACCATAGGCCAGAACGACCTCCCCACCTAGCTTGCCGTCGGCTTGCTCCAGCGACGTATCCGTGGCGGTTGGAGGCGTTCAGGGTGGTGGCACCACGATCGAAGGGCTCCAGAGGGCTGAGGAGGTGATGTAGGTGCTATTCCTTCATCCAAGAGCTGGGATCGGGCACTGATGTGCATCCCGGACGTCACCGGCTGTCGACGTTTGCGCGCTTCGTCGAGTCTGGCTGTGGGGGGGCTGTCCAGAGGTGGAGGAAGGTCCTTGATTGCTCCGGAGGCTCGGGCATGGCTAGAGGAACGCTTTCTGTGGGGCTGGATCGTAGCGGCGAGGCTCGGAGCAATGAATAGGCTCAGGCAGGGGTCTTCTTCCCCGACGATGGCTGCTTTGGGTGCGTTCTCCGGCGAGCGGCGCGGTGGCTGCTGGGAAAGGTGGAGCGGCGAAGTGATGGGCCGTGGAGCACCAAGGAGGCCAGAGAAGGCGAAGAAAGCAATCGGGGGTCCAAGACACTCAAAGGATTGCCCCCCCCCCACCTCAATCGCCGGAGTGTGGCGATAGCAGGGTACGGCGGAGCGCCGCTAGCCAAAGGATCGCTCTGAATCCCTTGGAAATGCTCCAGGCGGAGAGGAGGAGGTCAAGAAGATCAGAATTCAGTAGCTAGGAAGGGTCAGGGCGTGTACCTGGTTGCAGATCCTCACCGGAGCTCTGGAACAATGGCCTTCCTCCTCCGCAACAGCTCTCGCTCTGGAATTCCCTCCTTCTCGCTCTCAATTCTCAGTTCTCTCGTGTGCTCAAGGGGTGTCCTCTCTCTGTCGCGAGCTTTTCTCCTCATTATATAGACCGTCAGAAACCCATCTGATTGGCTCCGACCAAGCGCACAACACCTAACATAATAGAAACAAACTCCGACTGCCGTTATGCCAGATCAGCAGACAGCCAACGGCTGTCCCCCACGCACTCCAGTCTGCTCCCTTGCTCGCCGACAGAGATGGACGGTGATATTGGCTTCTTCGGCGAGCCATCCGACGGTTGAGGGAGCTCTGACTTGCTGGCTAGACCGACGGTGAGATGATGAGCTCAATAAGGAGGTGGATTCAAGCTAATTTCGTGAGGTTTGGTGGAGAATGGGTTCAATCAGTGGGTAAATTTCCCTTTGAATTTGTGGTGTTTGAGAAATCAGTAGAAAATACTTTGGAAAATGAAGAGGAAAAAAATGAAGTGTTGATTTAGGAGAGAAGAAGAAGATGTGAGCTGAGCTTATTATGGGGTCCATGGGCTTCCATGGGCCTATGTGGGCCTAAGTGGGCCCAATTGGGTCTCCATGAATTAAATGGCCTTGGTTAGGTCAGAGGTCAACCACCACACCCCTATCCTGCAAAATCAGAAAATTGCGGTGTCTACAGTATGTTTCGGACTTACCGGCCAAGAGGGAATGGTAAGATTCTATCTTACCGACCAAAAGGGAGAATGGTAAGTTTCGGACTTACCGACAAAAGGGGGAATGGTAAGTTTCGGACTTACCGACCAAAGGGAATGGTAAGATTCGGTCTTACCGACCAAAAGGGAGAATGGTAAGTTTCAAACTTACCGATAAAAGGGAGAATAGTAAGTTTCGGACTTACTGACCAAAGGGAATGGTAAGATTCGGTCTTACCGACCAGAAGGGAGAATGGTAAGATTCGGACTTACCGACCAAAGGGGAGAATGGTAGGATTCGGACTTACCGACCAAAGGGGGAACGATAAGTTTCGGACTTACCGACCAAAGGGGGAATGGTAAGATTCAAACTTACCGACCAAAGGGGGAATGGTAAGATTCGGACTTACCGACCAAAGGGGAAATGGTAAGATTCGGACTTACCGACCAAAGAGGGAATGGTAAGATTCGAGTTTACCGACCAAGAGAGAGAATGGTAAGTTTCAGACTTACCAGCCAAGAGGGAATGGTAAGATTCAGTCTTACCGACCAAAAAGAAGATGTGGTAAGTTTCAAACTTACCGACCAAGAGGGAGAATGGTAAGTTTCGGACTTACCACCCAAAGGGAGAATGGTAAGATTCGGACTTACCGGCAAAGGGGAAAATGGTAAGTTTCGAACTTACCGGTCAAGAGGGAGAATGGTAAGTTTCAGACTTACCGATCAATGGGAGAATGGTAATTTTTGAGCTTACCGACCAGAGGGGGATTGGTAAGTTTCGGACTTACCGATCAAGAGGGGAGAATGGTAAGTTTCGGACTAACCGATCATAGGGGAATTGGTAAATTTCGGACTTACCGACCAAGAGGGGAGAATGGTAAGTTTCGGACTTATCGACCAGAGGGGAATGGTAAGCTTCAGACTTACCGGCCAAAAGAGAGAAGTGGTAAGTTTTGGACTTACCGGCCAAAAGAGAGAATTGCTAAGTTTCTGACTTACCGCCAAAAGAGAGAATGGTTTCACCCATCTTGGAGTGTAGCCAGGGAGAATGTCTTTGAACTCCATCCTTTCGGATGCGAATCAGGGAGACAGGGATGTAGGGGTCCTAACCAACTGTTTAGCCAAAAGAATTTGCCAAGGGGACCTTATTTAAGTATCATTGCGCCCTGGATTGTCGCTACTGTGGGGGATGTCAGTTGAAACAATGTAGTACCCTGCTGCAGTCGTTATCTTGTAGGAGCCTTTATGTGGTGAATGTCACTTCTCAATAAGAAAATGCACTGACCATCATTTGGAAGATAATTTATACCAAGCATTCTCAAAACTATCCTTCTCTCCACAAAGCAGCTTACATGCCCCTGGTCGAAGGCTCAGACTCAGTTACATAGTAATTCAATGTTTTGTTAGGTGCCTGATACGTGATCTTTGTCCAAAGAGCAGCTGACATGCCCCTGGTCGAAAATTCTGGTTCAATTACATTGTAGCTGATGCTTTATATGTGACTTTTGACCAAAGAGTAGCTGACATGCCCCTGGTATTGGACTGGTTGGGACATCACTTGAGGATGTAAAGACTTGAGGAATTGACTGTGACTGTAGGCGTACTTTGAATCACTAAAGTGGTCGCAGTTGATTTCTGTTGAGGTCAGAGACACATTTGTTCACTAACTGGAGGCATGTATATTCATCCACTGTCCTGAGCTATACTCTGATGGCAGGAAGTAATGTGTTACATCATAGTATATCTCAGGCTGGCTATTCTCTGCTCTGCTACTTATTATGTCATTATGCTCTGGCTGCAAACATGTATTTGGCTGTGTTGTCCTCAGGCATTCCACAAACAGTGTCTACTACACTTGAACTGTTGCGGAGGAATTGTTGTTACACTACCGATTCTGTAGGTCTGTGTAGCTCGTACACTAACTGGTGTCCTCACTGTATATGCTGGCTACAAGCATCTGGCAAAAATCCTGTTGAACAAGTCTATATGCAAACAAAAAGATTGATCCAAGCAAGGCTATGATGATTATTATTATTGTTGTGGACTCTATTATTGTGAGCAAATTTGTTATTTAAGAGCGAATTTTTGTTTGATCAAGAAATACATGCCTTGTGATTTTAGTTGCTTGTTAGCTGCATTCGTTGCTTTACTTGTTCAATGAGTTCATTACCTGAATCATTTGCTTATTTAGTTCAGTTGTTTGTTTACCCTCAGTTAGGCTGGAAAGCTGTATGCCTGTTAGAGGAGGATGACACCTTCGACTCAGTTGCCACTATAGAGACTCGCAAGTCGTATGGTGGCTCTCACTGGGTAGTGGTGGCACTCGAACTCACTGTAAGGTATTGTGATGGACCTGGCTCCATGCCAAACTCTTTAAGGTCCTGCACCTGCTTTTTCTTTTCAACATCATTGTCTTTTCTTTTACTCCCTCACAGATGTGAGGTTTCACTCTAACCTTGTCTTGGAGGTAATAAGCACCCGATCTATTCAGGAGGCCTTTATTGCAAGAGGGTGGGTCATTCCCTCAAAGGTGTGATTTTACTGAGCGCAAACTCCAACTCCACTCCAAGGTATGGTAAGGGTAGAGCTACTACGCACGCCTCTCACTTTTGGGCTAACTTCTGTCTTCGCCTTCTGTCTTCTCTATTCTTTTATGCCCTTGCGAATGTATGTTTTCTTTTCCGGCTCACACTCTCAGTCACCCTTAACATTTTATCTCCCTCTTAGAGGTGCAGGATCCTTGCAGAGCTTGGACATTTCGTCCGACTTCGATGTTTGGTGGCTCCCTTGCTAACTTGGTTGTCTAAGTAGTGACAACTGAGGAGGGAATAATCCATTCTGACATTACCAAGCTTTTCCAATTTTTCATCATCGGGTAGAATGTTATTGACAAGCAAACTACCCTCCTTAATTGTTCTTGATGTTTTTCTATTTTGTGTTTTTTTCTTTTTTCAACTTTTATGCTTTTTTCTATTTATTTTTTTTGTGTTTTGATATATGATGATGCAAAAAGAGAAAACAAAAGTGAACAAAGAGAAAGGATACAACTCTAGCCCTTGTCGTTGCTGTTTGTCGATGCCATCGGGGTTTGAAGTAACTCCTAGCAGTGCCACTGGAAATCAGAATCATGCCAGGTGTAACAGAAGCTATCACAACCATTATTGGAACTGAGACTGTCACTGTGAATGCTAAATCTGCGGGTGACATTAAAACTGCGTCTCTGTCGGAGTTGATATCTGTTGTAACAGCTGTCTCCTACTTAATCCAAGGTACTTGCACGTGCTGGGTTAGATCTGTGCATGGCAAACTTTAGGTTAGGCCCCCTAGAGGAACAAGAACAAGAGTGGCACACATGAGTGTCGTTGGACAAAACTGAGAAAAGAAAGGAGGACAAACTAGGCAAATAGGGAAGAACAACAAGAGCAGCATACACATGTGCTGCCAGACAGAAGTAGGGAGAGTACAAGCTAGGGGAAAAAAGAGGCTCGATGGATTCCCCAAGAAAAACTAGGAGAGAGAAGAAAAGCCCTGAGGTTCTAGTATCCTCGGAACTTCCAGGCTCAGACACGGTAAGGTCGGCTAATCTAGGGTGTGCACATGTGTGCAAGCGTGTGTGCAGGTGTATGTGTGTGGGCTACCTCCTGTGTGTTGACGACAATGCCTCCATTGTCAATCAAATTTTGGACAGCATTCCGGAGAGTGTGACACTTGTTTGTCGAATGCCTACGTACGCGATGGTATTGACAAAACAAGTTAGCCTTATACCACCTAGGAAGCGGGTCCAATGGTGGGCGAATCTCTAGTAACCGCAGGAATGGCGCAGCTTTGGGAAAGATGTCGCTCAACAAATCCTCAAGTGGGGTGAAGTCTCTTTCCTTATGGCAGGGCTGCCTCTACCATTGTTGTTGCCCTTGCTGAACTGACACAACGAGACACGCTGGTTCAACGATGGTGTGTGGATGTGTAATACGTACTATACTAGATGCTAGTGACAATGAGGATATGGATGTGGGTGTTGTGCCTTGTGTGTCAACAACAATAGTCCCACTATCGATCAAAGTCTGTATGACATCCCGCAGAGTGTAGCATTTATCAATCGAATGTCCCGGGACTTGATGATAATCACAGTATGCGTTTGCGTTGTACCACGAAGGGAGTGGAGTTGGTGGGGGACGTGGTTCCGAGAGTCTCAGAAGCGACACAACTTGAGAAAAAATAGCGCTCAGCGACTCACCCAACGGAGTGTAGTCACTTTCAATGCAACGGCCTCGTTCCTCAGAACGAACCATGGATAGGAAAATCACAATTTCAAAAGACACCAGGATTCATTCCTCGGAACGAACCGTGGATAGGAAAATCACACCAGGATTCGTTCTTCGGAACGAACAATGGAGAGGAAAATCACACCAGGATTCGTTCCTCGGATCAAATCATGGATAGGAAAATCACACTAGGATTCGTTCCTCGGAACGAACCATGGATTGGAAAATCACACCAGGAATCCCTCAGAACGAACCATGGATAGGAAAATCACAATTGCAAAAGACACCAGGATTCGTTCCTTAGAACGAACCGTGGATTGGAAAATCACACCAGGATTCGTTCCTCGGAACGAACCATGGATAGGAAAATCACA
>JAMKQA010040708.1:0-11876 GCA_024699735.1 Posidonia australis
CATGCGGCTGGACAACTCCTCTTCTACTCGAATTTTCTCCTCATTCCACTTGTTGATTTCGTTTGGATTCATGGGGCTTTTGCTATTGGACGTATAATGCGAACCATCACCGCCTGCTTCTTGGATGATGAGTTCGGTATTCCTCCTTCAGAACAGTCACCGACTACTTCTCGGTTGGCGTGTTCGCTTTTTGGATTTCTGAACCGTCACCGCCTGCTTCTCAGATAATTTGTTCTGTTGTCGTCCTTGAGGACCGTCACCGACAGCCTCTCGGTTGGCGTGTTCGCTTTTCGGATTTCCAAACCATCACCGCATGCTTCTTGGATGATGAGTTCGATAGTCCTCCTTTAGAACAGTCACCGACTGCTTCTCGGTTGGCGTGTTCACTTTTCGGATTTCCGAACCATCACCGCCTACATATCAGATGATCCATCCCTGCCAGCTTCTCGGATGATGTGTTTGATTGTCCTACCTCTGGACCGTCACCGATTACCACTTGTTTGTCCTGTTCGCTTTTCAGATTTCCAAACCATCACCGCCAGCTTCTTGGATGATGAGTTCGGTAGTCCTCCTTTAGAACAGTCATCGACTACTTCTTGGTTGGCATGTTCGCTTTTCGGATTTCCGAACGATCACCGCCTTTTTCTTGGATGATGAGTTCGGTAGTCCTCCTTCAGAACAGTCACTGACTGCTTCTCGGTTGGCATGTTCGCTTTTCGGATTTCAAAACCATCACCGCCTGCTTCTTGGATGATGAGTTCGGTGGTCCTCCTTCAGAAGAGTTACCGACTGCTTCTTGGTTGGCGTGTTTGCTTTTCGGATTTCTGAACCATCACCGCCTATTTCTTGGATGTTGAGTTCGGTTGTCGTCCTTCAGGACCGTCACCGACAGCCTCTCGGTTGGCGTGTTCGCTTTTCGGATTTCCAAACCGTTACCGCCTGTTTCTTGGTTGCTGAGTTCAGTTGTCGTCCTTCAGGACCGTCACCGACAACCTCTCGGTTGGCGTGTTCGTTTTTTGGATTTCCGAACCATCACCGCCTACTTCTTGGATGCTGAGTTCGGTTGTCGTCCTTCTGGACCGCCACCGACAGCCTCTCGGTTGGTGTATTCGCTTTTTGGATTTCCGAGCCATCACCGCTTGCTTCTTGGATGATGAGTTTGGTAGTCCTCCTTCGGAACAGTCACCGACTGCTTCTCGGTTGGCATTTTCGCTTTTCGGATTTCCGAACCATCACCACCTGCATCTCAGATGATGTGTTCTGTTGTCGTACTTCAGGACTGTCACCGACTGCCTCTCGGTTGGCGTGTGGCCTGTTCGGATTTTTGAACCTTCAGTGCCTGCTTCTAGGATGATGTGTTCGTTTATCCTCCATTTTAACCGTCACCGACAGCCTCTCTGTTGGCGTGTTCGCTTTCAGATTTCCGAACCATCACCTCCTTCTTCTTGATTGATGTGTTAGGTTGTCCTCTCTCTAAATCGAAACCGACAGCCTCCTGCTTCACGGATGATGTGTTCGGTTGTCCTCATTTTGAACCGTCACTGAATGCCTCTCGGTTGGCGTGTTCGCTTTTTAGATTTTCGATCCATCCCGGCCTACTTTTTGGTTGATGTGTTCTATTGTCCTCCCTCTGGACAGTCACCGACTACCTCTCAGTTGGCGTGTTCACTTTTTGGATTTCCGAACCATCACCACTTGCTTCTAGGATGATCAGTTCGGTAGTCCTCCTTAAGAACAGTCACCGATTGCTTCTCAGTGGGCGTGTTCGCATTTCGGATTTCCGAACCGTCACCGCCTGCTTTTTGTATGACGAGTTCAGTAGTCCTCCTCCAAAATAGTGACCGACCGCTTCTCGATTGGCGTGTTCGCTTTTCGGATTTCCGAACCATCACTGCCTGCATCTTGGATGATGAGTTCGGTAGTCCTTCAGAATAGTCACCCACAACTTCTCGATTGGCGTGTTCGCTTTTCGGATTTCCAAACCATCACCGCCTACTTCTCGGATGATGTGTTCTATTGTCGTCCTCCAGGACCGTCACCGATAACCTCTCAGTTGGCGTGTTCGCTTTTCGGATTTCTGAACCATCACCGCTTGCCACTTGGATGATGAGTTCGGTAGTCCTCCTTTAGAACAGTCACCGACTGCTTCTCGGTTGGCATGTTTGCTTTTTGGATTTCTAAACCATCACCACCTGCTTCTCGGATGATGTGTTCTGTTGTCGTCCTTCAGGACGGTCACCGACAGTCTCTCATTTGGCATGTTCACTTTTCGGTTTTCCAAACCATCACCGCTTGCTTCTTGGATGATGAGTTCGATAGTCCTCCTTCAGAACAGTCACCGACTGCTTCTCGGTTGGTGTGTTCACTTTTCGGATATCTTAACCATCACCGCCTGCATCTCGGATGATGTGTTCTGTTGTCGTCCTTCAGGACCGTCATCGACTGCCTCTCGGTTGGCGTGTGGCCTATTCATATTTTTGAAGCTACACCGGCTTCTTGTCGGATGATGTGTTCGTTTATCCTCCTTCTGAACCGTCATTGACAGCCTCTCGGTGGCGTGTTCGCTTTCTAGATTTCTGAACCATCACTGCTTGCTTATCGAATGATGTGTTAGGTTGTCTTCCCTCTGAACTGACAGCGACAGCCTCTCGGTTGGCCTGTTCGCTTTTCGGATTTCCGAACAATCACCGCTTGCTTCTCGGATGATGTGTTCGGTTGTCCTCATTTTGAACCGTCACTGACGGCCTTTTGTTTGGCGTGTTCGCTTTTTAGATTTCCGATCCATCCCTTCCTGCTTCTTGGATAATGTGTTCGGTTGTCCTCCCTCAGGAGCGTCACCAACTACCTCTCGGTTGGCATATTCGCTTTTCGGATTTCCGAACCATCACCGCCTGCTTCTCGGTTGATGTGTTCGGTTGTCCTCCCTCTGAACCGTCACCGATAGCCTCTCGGTTGGTGTGCTCGATTTTTGGATTTCTGAACCATCACTGGTTGCTTCTCGGATGATGTCTTGTTGTCCTCCATCTGAACCATCACCAACTGCCTCTCGGTTGGCGTGTTCGCTTTTCTAATTTCCGAACCATCATTGCCAACTTCTCGGATATTGTGGCCGATTGTCCTCCTTCGAAACCTTTATCGACAGCATCCCGATTGGCATGTTCGTTATTCGGATTTCTGAACCATCAGTGCCTGCTTCTTGGATGATGTGTTCGCTTTAAGGATTTTAGAACCAACACCGCCTGCAGCTCGGATGATGTGTTTGGTTGTCCTCCCTTTGGACCGTCAGCGACTGCAACTCGGTTGGTTTGTTCGCTTTTAGGATTTTTGAACCATCACCGCCTGCTTCTCGGATGACGTGTTCGGTTGTCGTCCTTCTCAACCATCACTGAGTGCCTCTCGGTTGGCGTGTTCGCATTTTGGATTTGGGAACCATCACATCCTGCTTCTCGGATGATGTGTTCGGTTGTCCTCCCTCTTGACCGTCACCGACTGCCTCCCGCTTTTCGGATTTCCGAACCATCACCGCTTGCTTCTCGGATGACGTGTTTGGTTGTCCTCCCTCTAGACTATCACTGATTGCCTCTCGGTTGGCGTGTTCGCTTTTCGGATTTCCGAACCATCACCGCCTGCTTCTCGGATGATGTGTTCGTTTATCCTCCTTTCGGTCCGTCACTGACAGCCTCTCGGTTGGCGTGTTCGCTTTTCAGATTTTTGAACCATCACCACCTGCTTCTCAGATGATGTGTTCGAATCCTGGTGTTCATTTACATTGATTTTCCTCTCCACAGTTCGTTCTGATGGAACGAATCCTGGTGTTCATTTACATTTGAATTTTCCCATCCACGGTTCGTTCCGATGGAACGAATCCTGGTGTTCATTTACATTTGAATTTTCCCATCTACGGTTTGTTCCGATGGAATAAATCATGGTGCTCTTTTACATGTGATTTTCCCATCCACGGTTCATTCCGATGGAATGAATCCTAGTATTCATTTTCATTGATTTCCTATCCACGGTTCGTTCCGTTGGAACGAATCCTAGTGTGATTTTCCCATCCACGGTTCGTTCCGATGGAACGAATCATGGTGTTCATTCACATTTGAATTTTCCCATCCATGGTTTGTTCCGATGGAATGAATCCTGGTGTGATTTTCTCATCCACGGTTCGTTCCAATGGAACGAATCCTGGTGTTCATTTATATTGATTTTCCTATCCACGGTTCGTTCCGATGGAACGAATCTGGGTATTCTTTTACATTGGTGTGTTTTTTTTCCCTTCCAAGGTTCGCTCTATTGGAATGAATCTTGGTGTCTTTTTATCCCTCTAAGGCTCGGTTTAGTCGGACGTGCCCTGGTGCTCCCCTTTTCACCTACAGGTCTTCTCATCCATGGTTTGGTCCATTTCCTTCTTAGTGAACCTCTGTGTCCCTCTGTTGTTTTGAGTTCCGCTCCATATGGACGGAATCAGAGCGATTGTTATTCCTTTCCTCCTGTGGGCTGGTAGCCCGAACTACCCAGATGACTTTCGTTATGAGTCATTTTCCGGTACTTTTCTCGACAAGTGCGATAACCAGTCATGTCTCTTAGGAGCTAATTGGTCGTCAGCTTGTTAATTCTTAGTCTTTGTGTTTGTTCCTCTGTTTAGCTTTGGCTGTGGCAGTGGGTCCTCTGAGCAGACCTCTGGTATGTTTTTTGGCTAGTGGCTGATTGCCTGTGGGTGACTCTTGCTTGTGGTTTCACGTGGGGTGTCTTTGTCATCCCTGAGCATCGGTCTCTATTCTACTCGACCTCCGACCTCGCTCAAGGAGGGGCATTTGTAGACACCCCAATTTTCTGATTTTGCAGGAAAGAGATGTGGTGGCTGAGCTCTAACCCATTTAGCCCCATTATGGGCCCATGGGGGCCCACAAGGTCCACAAGGGCCCATTAAGCACAAATTGAGCCCAAAGCCCATAAAGGTCTATCTTAAACAATTTATCTCTTTCTCTTCAACCCAACATTTTATTTCATCCATACCATATCCATTAAATCATTCTTCATTTAATCTTTTTTTTACCAAAAATCAGACAAGCCACCTCACTGAACCCATTGCTTTTCTTCACCAATCTCTCACGAATCAGCCACTGAGCTCATCCTCCAGCACATCTCACTGTTGATTCGGCAAGCCAACCAAGCATCTCCAGCCGTCGAATGGGTCGTTGGAGAGGCCTAGATCGTCCTCGAACACTATTGATGGGCAGGGGACAAGGGGAAGCATCGAGGGGACAGCCGTTAGCATGCGGTTAGTCTATTTTTGCTTTTTTGGAGTTGTTTTAGTAGAGTTAGAGGGTCGTTATTTGATTCTGTTACATGTTTGGTCCTTTGTCGGTTTTGGGTTGGGTTTCCGTTTGCCTATAAAAGGGGAGGTGGAGCCAGAGTTTTGCAGGACTATTTTACCACGCGAGAGAGGAAGGAGGAGTGCTCCAGAGAATTCCAGAGCCAGTGTCGTCGTGGAGAAGGGAAGCAGCCGTCACAGAGCTCCAGCAAGGTGTTTCCAATCAGGTACGCTCCTCTGAGCTTGCTTAATTGTTAGTTTTTTTAATCCTCTAGTCTCTCCTCCTCTTCCTGGAGTGCTTCCAAGGGATCCAGAGTGATCCCTTGGCTAGCGGAACTCCACCGTGCCCTGCCGTCGCCACACTCAGGCGATAGAGGAGGGGGGGCAATCCAGAGACCCTCCTAGATCCTCGAGTCCTCTCTCCTCCTCCTTTGGGCCTCCTCGAGCTTCTCTGCTCCTTGGATCGCCGCTCCACCGCTCCTGACTGCTCCGCACGAGATCGCCAGAAAACTACTCCAGTCACGTCATCGCCGGAGAAGACGACCACTCCAGAGGTGGACCGCACGCTTCCCACCGCTCCACGCTACTCCGTGCCTCCAGGATCACTCCACCACCTCCCGCGATCACTTCGGAGCCCCTAGAATCGTGCCATGACCACTGGACCGCCGCAGCAACCGAGCTCGCCGGAGACAGACGACTGACGACTGATGAAGCCCCCCTGCCGCTCCATTCAGCTCCAAGAGAGGGGAGGGGGTTCCACCTGACGCTCCGAAGCCCTCTGGACCACCGGATTGCAGCGCCGTCACCTCGAGCACCTCCAGCCTCCTCAGGTACGTCGTCGGAGTAGCCCTAATGGCGAGCGAGGTGGGAGGGTTGACCCAGTCGTCAAGGTTTTGATCCACTCCATTAGATCCTCCTCTCTTTCCTTCTTCTTGCCTCCCGTGAAGTCTGATCTAAGATCAAACCACGGGAAGGCCTTCTTTGCCCCCTCCGGCGGTCGGCGGCGGCAAGCTCCATCGTCAATGATCGTCGTTCTTTTTTTCATTTAAAAAGCAAATTAAAACATTTTATTTGTATAACATACAGAAACTTTATTTTCCTTGCATTTAGGTCCTTCTGGCATTACTTTTAGGTCCTTTTATTGCATATAGGTCCTTCAGTCATTTTTCTTAAATCTTTTGAATAAAGTTTTAATTGAAAATATTACATGTTTTACCCTGAACATTTAAAATAATGTTTTCTGAGTTTAAAACTTTAATAAAAGCCCTCCAGAGTTTTTTAAATGTATTTTGTTTCAGGCAAATTGCAAAGAAGACCCTGGATTTCCTTGGAATTTTTCTGACAGTTCATTTTTACTGCGAAAATTGCATATCAGCCCTTATACTTCTCAAAATGTTTCTGAATGCTCATTTTTGATGGTTTATTTGCATGTAAGCCCCTACATTCTTCTAAAATCTTCCAGGATGCATGTTTTTGCTGGTTAATTTGCATTTAGACCCCTGGACTTTATTGAAACATTCCAGAATGTTCTTTTCTTTGGTTTATTTGCATTTAAACCCTTGGAGTGTTTGAAAACTTTTCTGAAGCATGTTTTTCTCTAGGTAAATTGCATTTTAACCCTCAGACTTTACTGAAATTCTTCTGGATGCTTTATTCTGCTGGGAAATTTGTAGTTTAGCCCCTGTACTTCATTGATATTACTCTATATGCTTGTTTTCAGGGGTAAAATGACCATTTTTCCCCTGAAACTTCCTGGATCATTTCTAAGATTTTTTTCTTGCTTTTTTACCCTGATTTTATGCAGAATTGGTTTAAATGCATGTTTAGGTGGTAAAATTACATTCAAACCCCTAGAGAACTTCATTTTGACTAGGATTGCACACATATGCACATTTGGCCCCAGAATTCTTCATACTTGCATAGAATGTGTTTTCTTATGTAGTTTTTGATGATTTGGGCTTTCGAACTTCAGTTTTCCTCGAAATTTGGGCTTTTTGCACAAAACCCCCTAGACTTCTCATATTTGCATTCACACTTGCATTTTTCATGACTTTTCACATCTTTTTGCTCAGATTTTCCCATCATTTCTTCCCGATTTTGTGTATGTTTTCCTAGCTTGATTCTGGCATGGTTTTCTCCCTGTTTTCTGGATTTTCCTCGATTTTCTGTGGTTTTCACTTGCTTTGGTTTTCCATCGCCCGAGGGCATATAGTAAAAGGCTTACAAAGCCGACATGGTCCCGGAATGAGGATTATTTTCCCCTTTTTGATTTTCTAGGATTTATCCCAATTTCCGCTGTTTTGCGAGACGCTTTCCTATAATTTCACGATTTTCACGATTTTCCTCATCGCCCAAGGGCGTACAATAAAGTGGCATTCTCAATGCCTACATTTGTCCCTCGGATTAACTTTTTCTTTTTTTTCACTTCTTACTTTGATTTGGCATGTCTTCAATCATCTTCATGCATGAGCATATAGAATAAGCAAGCATACATTTAGCAGACCATTGACAGTAGGAAACTTAGAAAGACCGAGTTTTCTCGGGCGCATGGGGGTGCCTAACCCCTTCCCCATGCGTAACCAGAATGCATACCCTTTCTCTGGCCCGCATTCATTTGTGCATTGTCCATTAGGCACAGATCACACATGCATCTTTGCATCTTGTTTGCTTTCTTCTTTTTTTGTGTTTTTCTAGTTTTCCTCGTCTTTCCATTAAAAGACTAGGTGGCGACTCCTTTCCTTATCCTTTTGTCTTCCCTTGGTGTTTCTGAGTCTTGTCTCTTCTTTCGAATTCACCATTTTTGCCGTGACCGTATCGGATCTCCTCGTGTGTTTCCACACACTGAGTAGTAGGAGAGCCGCGTAAGGGTTCCACCGGCATGGTCACAGGAACTGGCGACTCCACTGGGGATAACCAGATTCTAACTTTCATTCTGGTTTCCCTACTTGTCTTTGGTCTGTTTACATTATGCTTGCTTGCTTGTTCTTTTGCTTGTACATATTTGACTGAACATGCCTTTTTTCGCTTTCTTTACACTATTGCTATGCCACTGCACATGCACATGATCTGATTCACGCTCTGTTTGTCGATGCTTGCTTTTTATTCACTTACTTGAGCACAACACAAGCACATGCCATGTTTATGCCTTTTGTCTGACTCTTGGATGCCATAATTGTGTGTTTTTCCCATCTTTTTTGAGTTTGCCATGGTTAGGAGAGTAGAGACTTGTTTGCTTCCCTATCTGGTTAAAGTAAAACACACAAATTCAGACGAACAATTAAATAAGGCGTAACTAGAGACAAATGCTCACAAATCCCTCTGGTTAAAACACACAAACTCAGTTGAAAAATTAATAAGGACTAACTAAAGACGAATGCTCACAATCCCCTCTAGTTTAATAAAATGCAAGTAAAAGACACCAAAGCATATCGCATGATTGATCATTTTAGAATGCATGCATATTCTCCTCTCGGTCTACCCATAGTTTGCGAAGGACGATCCTAGCAGCCCATTTTATAGCTTTGGCGTAGGACGTGTTGCTAGTTTGTCCCCCCTTGTCTGGGGTCGTGTCGGTGCTAGTAGAGGGTACAACTCCATGCTACTACAGGAGGCGAGGCCACCAACACACCACTCATTCACTGCCTACGCTTTGGCCAGGATTTAGAGCAAGGACCTTACTTTCTGACCAGAGTCAAAACCTAAACCCATGAGTGCGTCCCGTGTGGTCAACCCCGCATGGGACATGCATGGTGAGAGAGTGCACTTTAGGACATTCATCTGGATTGTGTGTCATGGCTTGCAACCCTAATAACTCGCATTTGTCTTTGCGTCGTTGTCCTGGTTCTGATACCTATTTCTCTTACCTGTTTTCTCAGGTACTTTGTGGCGAGGTCCTCAGCCAGGAGCTTGGGTGTCTCCATCGCGGGCAGCTTCCCGTGGTTGTGTTCTCTTGTCTTTTCTGAGCTATTGGTCACTTGTCGACTGTAGTTCATCTTAGAGCTCGTGCGTTTGTCCTCTTCCGCAGCTCCTTTATTTCACTTGCGGATAGCCATGGCCCCACAGAACAGCAAGCCTCCGGTTGTTGTTCTGAAGTGGGTCTCGCCCTCAGGTCCTCCTTCTCTCACTTTGACTGCTTCTTCATCCCCTTGTGCATCCCGATTTGAGAATCAGGGAGGATCCTTATCTTCTCTTCCGGGACAGCGGCAAACACAAGTCCATCTAGGGCCCATCACTGAATCAACTACGGTGACTACCACACAGGTCCCAGAAGTTCTGCCATCTGCACCCCATTCCTCGGGCCCTCCTGTTTCAGGAGTTCAAGGAGCTGTGGATTCATCTATTTTAGGGTCCATTCCTGTTCCGCTCGTGCCTTCTGACCTATCTTCTGGTGGGTCATCGGCCACGCAGGCTCAGTGCTTGAGGGCTTTGGCCCGAGAGTTCGAGCGCATGGCCCTTTTTCTTGATCATGTTGAGAGTCCTTCTCCTTCGACCTCTGAGGTTCCAGTGTAGACCACTATAGTATTGCAGGCTCACTCCACTACTTTATCGCCCATACCATCGCCTCAGCATCCCACTACTCCAGCGATGGGGGCGTTATCTTTGCCTCCTGCATCACAATAGCATTATTCACAACAAGCATCACAGTCACTTAGGAGTCAACCCATTGGTAGCGCGAGGGTATAGCATTTCTCGAGTCCGACACCCAGAGCTGTCCCTGTGCCGTAGTTGTTGCTCTCGCGCTCAACAGCACACACAACACAGCATATCAAGAATTCACCTCAACATCAGGATCAGGTTCCAACACGTTGGTCGTCACCGCACACTAGGCGCACACCTCCCACAGTCGAGCCAGTGCATCTCATCGCATCGGCTCAACAGGGACAGCAACCTAAGAAGAAACGAGGCCGTCGCGTTGAAAGTGACTACACTTCACTGGGTAAGCCACTGAGCGCTGTTTTTCCTCAAGTTGTGTCGCTTCTGAGACTCCCGAATCTGCGTCCCCCGCCGATTCCACTCCCTCGGTGGTACGATGCGAGCGTATACTACAATTATCATCGAGCCCTGGGGCATTCGACTGATAAATGCTTCACTTTGCGGGATGTCATACTGACTTTAATCGACTGTGGGACTATTATTGTTACCGCACAAGGCATATCACTTGCACCCATATCTTTATCATCACCAGCATCTAGTTCAGTGCGCATTACACATCCACATGTCACCGTTGAACCGACATGTCGTGATATGCCGGATAAGTAAGGGCAGCAACAACGGCAAGGGTGGCCTCGCCATAAGGAAGGAGACCTCACCCTACTCAGAGAATCACTGAGCGACATCTTTCCAAAAGTTGCGCCATTTCTGCAGCTACCGGAGATTCGCCCGCCACCGAACCCGCTTCCTCAGTTGTATAAGGCAAACTTGTTTTGCCGATACCATCTCGTACGTGGGCATTCGACAAACGGGTGTCAGACTCTCCAGTATGCTGTCCAGAATTTGATTGACAATGGGAGCATTGTCGTCAACACACAGGAGGAAGCCCACACACACACTTGCACACACACGTGCACACCCTAGAATAGCCGACCTTACCGTGTTAGGGCCTGCAAACTCCGAGGATACTGGAAGCTCAGTGGTTTTCCCCTTTCTCCCAGTTTTTCCCAAGGAATCCATCAGGTTTCTTCATTTTTTCCCTAGCTTGTACTCTCCTTGCTTCTTTTTGGCAGCACATGTGTATGTCGCTCTTGTTCTTCTTCCCCATTTGCCTAGTTTGTCCTTCTTTCTTTTCTCAGTTCTGTTCGGTGCCACTCATATGCGCCACTCCTGTTCTTGTTCCCCTGTGGGGGGGGGGGGGTGTCCAACCTTAAAGTTTGTTGATTTACCATGCGCTGATCTAACCTAACACGTGCAAATACCCTGGATCAAGTGGGAGACAACCAACACAACAGATATCAACTCAGACAAAGATGCAGTTCAAATGACATCAGCAGAATCAGCATTCACTTTGACTGTTTCAGTTTCAATAATGGTTGTGATGGCTACAGATACACCTACCTTGATTTCAATTTCCCGTGGCACTATAAGGAGTTATCGTACACCTCAATGGCAATGGCAAAACATCAACGACAAGGACTGGAGCTGTATCCTTTTCCTGTGTTTCCCCTGTTTTCTTTCTGCATCATCATTTATCAAAAAAAAAAGAAAAAAAGAAAAAGTACAAAAGATAAATAAAAAGAAAAAAGAAAAAGAAAAAAGAAAAAGCTTAAACAACAGAAAAACATCAAGAATAATTAGAGGGTATTTTGCTTGTCATTAACATTCTGCCCAATGATGAAAATTGGAAAAGCTTGCCAATGTTATAGTGGATTATCCCTCCTCAGTTGTCACTACTTAGACAGCCAAGTCAGCAAGGGAGCCCCCAAATATCAAAGCCAGACGAAGTGTCCAAGCTCCACAAGGATCCTGCACCTCCAAGAGGGAGATAAAATGTTAGGGGTGACTGAGAGTGTGAGCCAAAAAAGAAAACATACATTCACAAGGGCATAAAAGAATAGAGAAGACAGAA
>JAMKQA010040709.1:0-10070 GCA_024699735.1 Posidonia australis
AATACTTTGATATTTGCTGGAATAGTCTATCGCTCTTGATGCCGGTATATATTTTTGAATTCATGCTAAGACACTCTAAATCTTTTTCACGTTATAATATTTATGAAAATAAGCACAAGTGAATAATCATCAAAATTAATGTAATATTTCTAACAATCTTGTCAGGAGTGGGCTGATACCCCGAATTATCCGGTTGACAACCATCATCTTGTCAGGAGTGGGCTGATACCTCGAACTATTCGGTTGACGACCGTCATCTTCTCAGAAGCCGACTGATGCCCCCAAACTATTCGGTTGACATTCGTCATCAATCATTCTTCAGTCGGGGAGTCTGATGTCTTGCCGTGCATCCTTTCAGGTCGAAAGGTATATCATTTGCTAGGTTCCCCTGTCGTTCGAGGAGCACGGCAGTCTTGGCATCCCTTGTTACGAGTCTGGAAATGCCTCACGCTCCCCTGCATGAGCTAGCAGGTTACCTGCTCGTCGCCAGCATCATCCTTTGCATCAGCATCACTTGACATTAGGGTCAACCCTTTGCATCAGCATCATGCATGGCTCCGAATCATGACTTTCGGTGCATCCGTCGAATAAATGGTTCACAGCCTTACAATAAATACTACTCTCCCATAGACTCAAGCGGGGTGTCTTGTCAACCCTGAGCATCGGTCTCGGTTCCATCCATCCCTCGACCTCGCTCAGGAAGGGACATCTAAGCAGTCACTTGGCAGTAGGCTCCTCTAAAAGATGCTCTGGTAGCAACCACCACTCCTAAACCCTAACTCCATTAAAACCCTAAGCCTACTAAGCCCACACAAGCCCATTAGACCCACTCAAGCCCACTAGGCCCACACCAGCCCACTCTAACTAAAACCAAGCAAAAAACGACTAATTAAAACCAAAAGTCACCTAAAAACATTTAAAACCCTAATTAATTAAGTAAAACACTAATTAAAATCAAAATTAACCAAAATCCAATTAAATCCATTTAAAACCCTAACTAATCAAGTAAAACCCTAATTAAAATCAAAATTGAAGAAATTCACCTAAATCAACTTAACACCCTAATTAATTACGAAGAACCTTAATTAAAAAATCAAAATCAAGCAAAATCCACTTTAAAACATTTAAACACTAATTAATCAAGTGAAAACCCTAATTAAAGTCAAAACCAAATAAAATCCATTTTTAAACCACTTTATTCCATTTAATTTCAAGGAAAACCTAAATTAAACTCAAAAAAACCTAAAGTCACTTAATTAGGTTGAAAAACCCTAATTTAAATCCAAAACTTTAATTAAAATCCAAAAAAAACATAATTTAAACCCAAAGTTCCAATTAAAACCCAAAATTAAACTCAAAATTCCAAGTAAAACTAAGAAGCCTAATTAAACTAAAAAAACCCTTAATTACAACCCAAAAACCCTTATTTAAACTAAAAACTCTAATTAAAACCCAAAACACTAAAAACCCCTACATTAATTAAAATCCTGAATATCCCAACCTTAAACCAACAAATTAAATCACATAAAACCCCAAATTAATCAAATCACCAAAAAAACCCAAATTAATTAAATCATAAAAAACCCTATAATAATTAAACTCTTTAAACCCTAAAAGAAAACAATAATCCTAAAAAAAATTTAATCACAATAATCCTAAAAAACATTTTAATCTAAAACCAAGTAATTAAAACCTAAATCATAAAATCAAAGTCATAAACCTAATTAAAATCAAAAACAAAATCAAAAACTTAAAACAAAACCAAAATACTAAAACAAAACCCTAAAAACCTAAAACCAAAAACAAAACCAAATGCCCACAAAGTCTGGCACGTTAAGCCCAATACACCCACGACAACTTTCTCAACCAAAAAACATAGGAAATGGAAAATAATGCTACAGTGTCTTCTTCCTCCCCGCACCATCTTCCCCACTCCCTCCTTCCCACAATCTAGTCAACTGTAACCACCAGCCACGATCCACCTCACTCATTCCACTCCTTAAAGAGCTCGAAAAACGAACTGAATGGGTGGATATTTGAATAGAACAGGAGAGAACGGAGAGGAGAAATAGAGCACAGAGACCTCC
Source organism: Posidonia australis (assembly GCA_024699735.1). Classification (NCBI taxonomy): domain Eukaryota; kingdom Viridiplantae; phylum Streptophyta; class Magnoliopsida; order Alismatales; family Posidoniaceae; genus Posidonia; species Posidonia australis. Next base: position 2,088 of record JAMKQA010040709.1, read on the forward strand.
AAAGAGACCCCCAACAACAGCCCTCTTCCTCCACTCCTTGCACCTAGAGCAAGTCCTAGTCATCTCCCCAAATCCAGTCCATCTCGTCAGACCCCTCTCTAAGCCCCAGAATCCTCTGATCACCGCAACAAGAGCAACCCACTGAAGCGTCTTCGAGCCTCGCGGGGAGGACAACCCATCAATCATTTAGGTAATTCTCCCTCTCTTAACACCCTCGTTTGTTTTATTTTGTTCTGTCTAGCGTCTGGATCTTTTGGGTCGAGCTTCATCGATGTTTTTCCCCTTCCCACACCGTCTTACTTTTCTCCAATGGTGGGTTCACCACCATCGGCGAGGCCAAGAGCCTCCTAGAATGCAAAAGGCCCCCTGGGGCCTCTCCCCCTCCTTCTTCCTCCTCCATCCTAGGCTTCCGTAGCTCAGAGGAAGTCCTGCTGGCCTTCAATGGCTGGAAGCACCTCGCCGCAGCACTGCGTCGGTGATTGCCGCCGCAAAACCGTTGGAAGCCCCTGGATGCTCTCACCACTCAGGACGACGCCAGGAAGCTCCGCCGCTTTGCCACGAATGCCCCCATGCAGACCAGTCACCGCTTCACCTTCCAGGCAGTCACCGTCGTTGCCGCTGCGACCATCACCTGAGCTCTAGACGGGGAGGGTGCTTCAGGCCACTCCATCCTTCGACGACCCCACCAAAAGCCTCCTCACGCTTCCCCGGAGCTTCCCCGATGCTCGCTGTTACGGCCCAACCTCCACACCGCTTCCAAAAGCCTCCGCCGTCGTCTTCTCCGACGACGACCGCCGCTCGCCGGAGCACAAGGTGGGGGAGGCCTTTTAGGCCTCCCCAGTCCAGCCCACTGCTCCGAAGATGTCCGTCGTGAAGCCCCCTAGCTTTTCCGACCGCCGCCACCACCTTCTCGCTGCTGCGTCGCCGTAGGGGGCTCACCAGAGTTCACGCCAGAGAGGGATCGCAGGCGATCTTCGAAACAAATAGATTTAGGATTTTTTTTCTTTTAAGTTTTTAAGAATTACATTTAGGTCCTAATTATCATTACATTTAGGTCCCTAGAATTTCTTTTAGGTCTTTTTTCTTGCATCCAGGTCCTTTTTCCTTACATCTAGGTCCTTTTTTATTACTTTTAGGTCCTTTTTTACTACACTTAGGTCCTATGATTTTATGTTTAAGCTCCTAAAGTTTTAAATAAGTTTCATCTTTTTATTATTTGTGTAAATATTGCATGTTTTCTCCTGTTTAAATGGTAATTTAATTTTTAGTTCCATATATCTTTGTATCTTCACAATTAGGCCCCTATAATCATGTTTTCTTTGCAAAAGAGTCCTGATAATTTATTTTGTGACCCCAGAGTTTCTTTACTTTAAAATTACATTGTAAATATTGTCCTTTTTGTCCTGTTTAAATTTTAATAGCATTTCAGTCCTATTCATGCATGTTTTATCACACTTAAACCCCTGAGATGATGTTTTCATTGCATTTAGGTCCTCGTCTTTTGCATTAAACCCCTAGAACTTAAAAAAATGAGTTTTTCATGTGTATTTTGCATCCTAGACCTCAAGAAACTTCATAATTGCACTGACCAACATAAAATCCCAATTTTTATCACATTCAGGTCCAGAAATTTTGCATAAAAGTCCTAGGATTCACATAAAATCATTCCTGAACATAAAATTTACATTTTGACCCTTAGATTAATTTCAAATCCATTATTTAGGGTTTTAAATGTTTTCTTGCATATCTTGGAATATTTTTCACACATTTCATCTCATGTTTTGCATTTAATCACAGATTCTATTGAAAAATCATGTTTTCATTGAGATTTGATCCTTAGCCTTACATTTTAGCCACATTTACACTTATGTGTGAATTTTACACTTTAGACCCTGACCATTCAGGAAATTATCCAAGTGCAACTTTTACGTCCCTATGCCACATTGATATTGGACCCATCATTTGTATGTTAGAGTCGGGGTCATGGACATGTTTTTCATCCAGTTTCTCATTCCTCTCTGTGAATTTTGCATTTTGACCCTTATGTTTGTCCTTTATTGTATTTACATCATTTTGTTGATTTTCTCCTCCATGTTTCATGCAAATAACATCTTCTAGGCATTTGACACACATTTTAGGCCATGCATCACTCCCATACAAGCATTTATCACATCTGGTCGGGGAAATGACCAAATTGCCCCTATGCCTACAATTGATGAGCATGCATCTCAATCTTTGCACTCAGTCTTGCATAGTCCATGTCTAAGTCATTCTTTAGAGTTTTTGCACATTTAGGCACTTATCCATGCATTCCATATCCTTTTTCCTCGCATTTGTATTTAGCGAATCGGCATTCTATGCCTTTTCGTTAGTGGATTTCTTTCTTCCCTTTATCTTCAGAGTTTCTTATCTAATATCCGATTTGATTTGCTTTAATCCTACATTTCAGATTTTTTGATTTGATTTGAATTTCATCGCCCTCGCCATCTTGGCATGGTTGTGGCCTCCTTCTTCTGGCGTGACTCCGCGCAGATCGACCCTTGGGCAGGGCACAGTCACAAATTATGAGAAGCTATTGTATCAAGCAAATATAAATTATTATTATTTATCAAAGAACTGGAACTAATAGGACCAGAATATTTAAAAAGACTAAATTTACCATTTTTTGGAAGACAAGAATATCCAAACTTATCTAAAATAGAAACATAAATTAAATTCCGCTTAAATGATGGTACTACAAAAGTCTCTCTTAAACCTAAATAACAACAAGTTTTTAACAACAATCTAAAATGATCAATAGTTTCTACTTTAACTTTATTGTCATCACCCAAAAAGATGTATCCTTCACTATCACGTCATTAATAGACACTAGTGCATTCACCGATTGGTAGTTGATGGCCAATAACTGACTCTTACTTACGACTTCGGGAGGGGTGTTTTTGTCAACCCTAAGCATCAGTCTCTGTTCTACTCGTCCTCCGACCTCGCTCAGGGAGGGGCATCTGTAGACACCTTAATTTTGTAATTTTGCAGGCTTGCAGGATAAAGTATGGTGGCTAGGCTTTTGATCACAAATGAGCTCAAACCCAAGTTTAATTCATTCAAAGCCTATGAAAACCCACTTAAACCCATGAAAGCCCACTTAAACACATGAAGGCCCATTAAGGCTCACCAAGGCCCATTTAATTCATCCAAGGCCCATGAAGGCTCACAAAGCCCACTTAGGCCCACCTAGGCCCACTTAGGCCCAATTAAGCCCATTAAGCCCGTTAATCCCATAAAGGCCCATAATGCAACAACTCAGCCCATTGCCTTCTTCCTCTTCCAACCTAACAACCCATCTCCTCCTCTCTATTTATATTTTTTTCCCCTTTACCTTATAAACCCATTTCTTTCATTCAACTGATTTCACTAGAACCAAATATCCCCCTTCTGCATCACAACAGACCTTACCGCTTTCCTCTTCCAGCCCATCTCACCATGTCACCCAGCTGCAGCCACCGATCCAGCTCGAGCCTCCCACGAACCAAAGCCACTAAATGTGCCGCTGCTAGCTTGGACGGCCATCAATTACTGTCGGCGCACAGGTAGGTAGGATGGAGGGAGTCTAGGGACATTAGGCAGTTATAGGCGTAAGGGGAGTTGAGTTTGTTAGTTAGTTAGGTTCTGTTGGGTTTTGTTAGGTTCAATTAGTGGGTCGTTGCAACCACCGGCGACCTCCACCTATAAAAGGAGAAGAGGTTTGGGGGGTCTTTTCACGAGAGAAAAACAAAGAATTCCAAAGCGAGGGAGAATCCCAAAGAGAGAGAGGAGTTCGTGGAGGTGAGAAGCGTGGGTTCAGGCCATCTCCGGCGAGCTGTGGAGGTAATGCGCAACGTCAGGCCAGGTATGCCCTCTTCCAACTTCATTTAGTTTCAATTTTAGATCTCTAGGACTTCCCCTATCTTCCCGAGTCGATTCCGATAGATCCAAGGGATTCCACTGGTCGGAATCAACCCCCAGGCCTCGTCGGAGCTATATTCCGGTGGCCGAGGGGGGGTTGGTCCAAAGCACGGTCCTGGCCTCCAAGAGTCGTCCCTTCCTCCCCTGGTCTTCATCATGCTCCTCCACTCCTCCGCATGCCGCTCCGATGCCTCCCGAAGCCTCCACCAGGACCTCGCCGGAGTTGCAGCGTTCTGCCGTCGCCGGAGAAGACAATTGCAGTCGGAGAAGACGCCACGCCCTCAGCCACTCCGCGTCGCTCTGAGCCTTCAAGAAGCTTCCACGACACGCCCTTAGCACTCTGGAGCCCGTGGAGCTGAGCCACGACCTCTGGAACACGCCCGCGACCTCGCTCGCCGAAGAAGAGGACGTCAACGGTAGTTGGAACCCCTTCCGCGTCATCATCCACCGTTCGAGCTCTTGGAGAAGGGAGAAGGCTCCTATCAACGTGCCAAAGCCTCCACATCCTCCTGATCGCCGCACCGTAGCACCAACAGTCCCTCTTCTTCCCCGACGCCGTCGCCGGAGAGCCTCAACGGCGAGGGGGACGGGTAGCTCTCTCCAGCTGTTGAAACCTCGATCCAAGTCGTTGGATCATCTCCCCTCCTCCTTTTCTTTCTTCCCATGGAGTCTGATCTCAGATCAGACCACGGGAAAGCCTCTGATAGCCTCTCCGGTGGTCGTCAACGGCGGAGCTCCGTCGCTGATGACCGCCATTGTCATTTTCTTTTAAAAAATTTAAAAATAGTTTTATTTTAATAAAACTTCTGAAATTTCAGATCTGTTACATTTATGTCCATTTTTTATTACATTCAGGTCATTTTCTTACATTTAGATCCTTAATCATTTTTCATAAATCGTTTGAATAAAGTTTTAATTGAAAATATTGCATTATGCCCCCTGAGTATTCAAAATAATGTTTTCCAGGTTTAAAAGTTTAACAAAAACCCTCAGATTTTCTTTTCATGCACTTTAGTCTAATATTTTTGCATAAAAGACCCTGAACTTTTCTAAAACCTTCCTGAATGCACATTTTTCTATCAAAATTGCATTTAAACCCCTGAACTTCATCAAAATAACATAGAATGCATATTTCTTTGGTTAAATTGCATTTTAACCCTCGAGCTTTACTGAAACTCTCCAGAAAGCATATTTTTCTGGTTAAATTGCATTTTAACCCCTGAATTTTTTCTGAGATCATTCTACAAGCATATTTTTCTGGAATTTCTCTGAATGCATTGTTTCTTTGGTAAAAATGCATTTTAGCCCTGCACTTTGCAGATTTCACACTGAATACATGTTTTCTAGGGTAAATTTACGGAATTGCCCTTGAAACTTTCATGGATCTTTTTCTTGCATATTTTACCCTGAAGTTCCACTGACTTGCTTTAAATGCATGTTTTAGTGACAGAATTGCATTTTAACCCCTAGGAAACTTCAATTAGGCTAGAAATGCATAGATTTGCACATTTGACCCCAGATTTCTTCATAATTGCATAGAATGTGTTTTCCTATGTATTTCTGATGATTTGGGCTTCAGAATTTCAGTTTTTATTCAGAATTTAGGTTTTTGCGCAAAGGCCCCTGGAATTCTTATTTTTACACTCTGTGACCATGCCGACCCAAAGGAGGGGGTGGAGACCACAGCCATGCCAAGATGGCGAAGGCGCAAGGATAGGATAAAAGAAAAAAGGAAAGGAGTCGCCACCTAGTCTTTTAAGGGAAAGACGAGGAAAACCACGAAAGGATGAATGCATGGGATGCAGATGGGAAGACTGGATGTCTGCAAACCAGAGAATAGGTAAGGATTCCTATTACGTACGAGGAAGGTATTAGGCACCCTCGTACGCTAGAGAAACTCGATCTTTCTAGTCCAATTGCTTGCTAAATGCTAAATGAATGTTTGCTAAACCTGGATCATGCCCGAATCATACTAATATGTATGCCATAGCAAGACTAAATGCAAAGATCGAGATGCATGCTCATGAATTGGGGCATTGGGGCAATTTGGTCATTTTCCCAGGCCAGAGATGACAAGTGCTTGCATAAAGGCGATGTGTGGCCTAAGCTATGTCAAAATGAATGCTAAATGTCTGGATAATGTCATTTGCAAGAAACAGGGAGAAGAAAAATCACCCAAAAGGATGTAAATGCAATAAATGGCAAACGTAGGGACTAAAACGCAAAATTCGCGAAAAGTGCGAGAAACTAGATGAAAAACATGTTCTTGCTCCTTATTCTAACATGCAAATGATGGGTCCAGTGTCAATGTGGCACAAGGATGTAAAAATTGCACTTAGATAATTTCCTAAAAATTCAGGGACTAAAGTGTAAAATTTATATGAGTGCAAATGCAGCCAAAATACAAGGCAAAAGGTCAAATCTCATTGAAAACATGGTTTGCAAGTGGATTCTGTGATTAAATGCAAAACAAGGGTGGAAAATAACCCAAAACATGATGGAAAACATTTAAAAATCCTAAATGAAGAATTTAGAAATAACCTAAGGGTCAAAATGTAAATTTTATGTTCAAAAATACTTTAATGTGAATTCAGGGGCTTTTCTGCAAACTTTTAGGGTCTGGTTGTGACAAAAATCAAGCTTTTATGTTGGTCAGAGTAATTATGAAGTTTCCTAAGGTTTAAAATGCAAAATTCACAATCAAAACTCATTTTTAAAAGTTCTAGGGGTTAAATGTAAATTTTCAAGACCAAACTGTGAAGAAACTTCAACTTTTACGATGCACAATATAATTTTTGAAGAATTCAGGGTTCATATTGCAATTTTCCCAGAGAAAAAGTGTTTCAAAAAACTTCAGGGACCTAAATGTAAAATTCTAGGACCGAAATGTGATAAAAACGTGATTTTATTGATCACCAGTGCCATTTTGAAAACATTCAGGGGTCATAGTGCAATTTTCACATGGAAAAACTTGTTTCAGAAACTTTAGGGACTTAAATGTCAATTTTCTGGACTTAAAAGTAATAAAAACATGCATCAATATGTTAACAATTAAAAGATGAACTCTTTAGGGGGCTAAATGCAGAATTCACAGATAAAATAAAGAATAAAAACTATTTTAAAACTATATGGACTAAAATGCAAATGTCTGGACCCACATGCAATAAAAAAGGACTGAAATGTAATAAATAAAGGACCAAATTGCCAAAATTAAAAACTAATGTGAATGGGTCAAAAATGGCTCATTCGAAGATCGTCGGCGCTCTACCGCCGGCGATCTTTTCCAGCGACCTTCTAGGGGCTTTTCCGAGGCTTGGAAGGCTACGGGAAGAGCAGGGGACTATCGTAGCGGCACGGCGAGGCTCCGAGAGGCGACAGTGAGGCTTGGGGAGGTCTAGAACGTCCCCCCCACCTCGAGCTCCGGCAAGGGGATCGGCGGCGACGGCTGGAGCGGCACAGGGGCTCTGGCAGGCAATGGCATGGCTCAACGGACTCATGGCGACGCGGAGAGTCTTCTCGGATTGTTGGTGCAAAGCGACGCAGACTCGTGCGCACGGGGGGACACTCGACGGTGTGCGGCGACGACTGCAGGAACGATGACGGCACGGCGGCGCGGGCGGTCTGGCAGGTAGTGGCGAGGCTCGACGAACTCATGGCAACGCGGGGAGTCTTACTGGATTTTTGGTGCAGAGCGACGCGGACTCGTGCACAAGGGGGGACTCTCGACGGTGTGCCGTGGCGACTGCAGGAGCGGCGATGGCGCGGCGGTGCGGGCGGTCTGCTGGACTTCTCTGCGAAAGGGGTACTCCGGGAGGAGGAAGAGGAGGAGAGGAGTGGTGGCCTAGACGTTCCCTTCCTCCGCAAGGGGGTGTTTTGGGTTCATCGGAGAAGGTGAACCCATCATACTCATTTCAAATTCCTTTTGCATAGTTAAAGAAAATTCTTTACACATAGCTTCATTAGTTGATCCAAAAATAATATCATCCACATATATTTGAACAATTAATATATTATTTTCAGATTTCTTTGTGAATAGAGTAG
>JAMKQA010040710.1:0-12472 GCA_024699735.1 Posidonia australis
CATACCCATATTTTTCCACAATTTCCATGCATTATTACGATTTTATGCATAAAAACCTACGTTAAACCCAAAACAGGGCAAAAGAGGAGAGGAGGTCGTGTACCTTGCTCAGGCAACCAGCGATCCTTACCCCTCTCCGGCAAGCCTCCACAAGCTCCAGCGAGACGTCCGGATGGCTCAGCTCACCACCTCCTCCCGCGATCGCATGCTTCTCAGCCCCCCCTTTCTTCCCTTCTCTCCTCACTGCGCAACACACCTCCTTCCGCTCCGCCACCGCCTCCCCCTCTTATCTCCATCCTCCACCACAAGATGTCGGCCACCCATCCCGTTGGACGAGATGGGAGGCACGGGCCTCCGTCTGTGGCGTCACAGGAGGGAGAAGAGGAAGAAGAAGAAAACAGGGGAGATGCGGAAGGTGGGGTTCGCCGAAAGGAAAGAAAAGGAAAGAAAAGAAAAGAGAAAGAAATGGCACGTAAATCGAGACAGCTGTGCATCTTCCAACCAGACTCCAAATGGGTCCCAAATCACAACCAGATGTACAGAAAACCACCCACAACCAAGAAACAACAGATTATCCATTAATAAACCATTAAACACAACATTACAAATAATACATGGTTTATTAAATAGAAATGGATAATCAGGCCTGGATGTTACACACACCTACCTAGAGCACCATGTTGGCGCACTAGGCTGGCACACTATCTTGGTGCACCAGCATGGTTTCATGGTGCAAACAGTAGTTTTCGCACCCTGATTTGCATGTTCTCTCGGTTTTAATTTAGCTCTAGTTTTTTGGGTGTTTGTTCCTAGATATACCATGACCATACCTACATAATTTCATCATCGTACACCCTAGATAGCATGTATTTTGCACTTAGTAAATCGATGATGCTTACTACTTGAACTCTTGCGAATCAGTTGCCCTTTTGGGCTATGTCGATGCGATTTTTGTGTGCCGGCGTATGGTTCAGAGTCCAGGTTGTGTCCACCACCAGTTTTGCATAGCAACGATGCATTTTCATATCATTTAGCATGACATACACACATACATTTGCATCGCATTAGCATTCATTTAGAGCTATGATGCTTGCTATTCGACATTCTTTTGGCCAGACATGATCGCCTTGCCTATGTCCCTAGCAAATCGTATTGGTGCCATTGTGCTCTAGTCTAGAACTAATATAGCATCACTGAGCATTAGGTTGCATGGCCTTTCGTCCATTCGCATCTAGCATAGCATTGAGCACACATTCAACATTAGCATCAAGCACGCATTTTAGGCATAATAAAGCATGGATTTTAGACATAGGCAAGCATACATCCATAAGCCACACCATGCAAGCGATAAGCCCAGAAAGACAAAATTTTTGGCCATATGGGGTGCCAAACACCTTCCTCACATGTAATAGAAATCCTTACCCATTCTCTAGTGTGCAATGACCAAAGTGTCACATCCCTTAGGCATAGAGCATTGCATTTGCATTTCATACGGCTTTCATTGTGATATCAGGGCCTGATTATCCATTTTTGCTTGTAAACCATGTAATTAATTGCAATATTGTATAAATGGTTTATTAATGGATAATCTATTGTTTCTTGGATGTGTGAGCCTGTGGTTGGCTTTCTGTACACTTGCTTGTGATTTGGGACGAGTGTGGAGTCCAGTTTGAGTATGCACAGTCGCCTCGATTTATGTGCCCGTCTTTTCTTCATTCTCTTTCCTTCTTTTCCCCTTCCTTTTTCTCTCTCTCTCACGAGCCACACCATTGCACCCCTTCCCCATCTTCTTCCTCTTCTTCCACACCCGTGCCACCAGCAACGGAGGCCCGTGCCTTCCCGTCTCCTCCGACGGGATGGATGGCCGGCGTCATGCGGGAGGAGGTAGAGATAAAGAGAGGGAGGTAGGAGTGGGCAGAGGAGGAGAGTGGCGAGAAAGGAAAGGAGGAGGAGAGAGAGAGAAAGCGGTGCACGACTGAGGAGGAGCTGGTTGGGGTAGATCGCTGATGGAGGAGGCTTCGCCAGGGCGAGAGGAGACTCGTCGGCGAGTGAGGAAGATCGCTGGAGTGCCACTCGAGGTACGCGACCCTTCTCCTTGCTCATTTACATACTCCCAGTAGATTATGTTAAATGTATGAAATAGAGATAAAATGCATGTAAAATCGTAGGAAAATCATAAAATGGATGGAAATGTGATAAATAGCCTGAACATGTAGAAATCATGCGGTTAGGATGGATTTTGGCGGATTCGTATGGATTTGTGGGATGTGAGCTACAGTAGGTTCAACTGAGCTCTTCCCCTTTGTGATTTTCATATGAATCACATAGTTGTTGGATTGAGGGGTTTTGATGTAGACTCTAGGGTCTATGCCAATGATTTATTGGGAATTTTCTTGTGTGTTTGGGAGGTCCGATCGAGGCTCCCACCTTGGGCAATTTTCACCGCTTGGAACAGGGGTGTGCCCTGTTTGCGAGAAATTTGGTATGCCGAACTTATTCGGTATGCCGAAATCTTGACAGATTGTGCCAGGATCCCTGGTTTCAGTAGAGCAAAATCTCTCGGTCGACCAAACCGAATCAGTAACTTTCAGTATACCGAATTTGAATTCGGTCTGCTGATTTCACCCCCTGGCCTATATGAGTCTATGGACATAAACAATGGAAATAAAAGGTTTTAAATGGACAAAAGCATGTGTTAATGATGTTTTCCCCATGTAATGACATGGAAGAATGTGGAACCCAAATAAATAGATTTGGGCATGGTTTTTGATTTTAGACCCTATAAATGAACAAAAAGGTGGATTTCATGTGATTTTTGGGCATGAGACCCAATTTACAATTTTAAGCTTGGCTTTTAATGAGATGAGTTGGGACCCCAGTGGAGGGTCAAGTGTTGCATGGAGACAAATTCCTGCAACGAAAAGAATGAAATGGAAATGGTTTGAAAAGAAAAGTTTAAAGAGTTCTGAAAATGAAACACTAATAATGTGTTAAGGAACCATAGGGGTTGGTGTCGACAACGTGGTAGGAGTATGAGGCTCCAATGAAACCAGTTGCCAGACACGACTGTCATTGCCGAGCTTGAGATGGTGTAGGCTGAGCCTGGGTCGTTGAACCTAGTTGTTCGAGTCACCAAGCTCGTGACGGTGTAGGCTAAGCCGAGGTTATTGAACCAAGTTGTTCAGGTCATTGACGATGTAGGCTGAGCTTGGGTCGTTGTACCTAGTTGTTCGGGTCACTAATGGGGCGTCAGACAAAGACGTATCCCCGTGCATATATGAAAAAGAAATTGAGGCCGGTTGGCCAGGACGGTGGCATCCCGCACGGGGAATTTCACTGCGGCAGTGTAGGGAGGTAGGGGAAATGATGTCCTCGCCTACTGCTTGTTTGCCTGGTTACCCCTGATCAAGGTAACATCAATAAAGAAAAGTGGAAATGTAAAATGAAAAGAAATGTAGTTGACCAAGATTGGACTTATAAATGGTCCTAAAATCCTGAGATGAAATAATGATGACGTTTTAACCAGTTACCAGCTAGTATCTATGATTTTTTTTTGAGCCCGAGAGGCATTATGTTTTAGGCTGCATCTTGTCAGGAATGTCAATTTGAAAGTGTGATTTTGGGGAGAAATCCCAAGTATTAAAAAGGGCATGTTTTGGAAAATGAATTCCAAAGGTTTTAAAAGAAAATGCAAAGGTGTGTTTCTGAAAGAGAATGTGGTTTTGGAATAAGTTTCTAAATGTTTTGAGAAAAGAAAAGAAACATGGCTTTTGAAAAGAGTATGAATTTGGGATTAAATTCCCAAGTGGTTTCAAATAAAAAGAAAAGAGGATTTCAAAAAGAAAACCAACCTTTGAAAAGAGTATTTTTAATAGTTTTGCAAGGAAATGTGTTTGTGTGTTTAGGGCACGTAGTGGGTGACTTAGATGTCACTCACATGTGCTTGTTTGGTTTTCAAGTGCAGTTGAATTCCGGTGCTGGAGTCAGAGCTTCTAGCCACACATTGAGATCATAAAGGTGAGCCTTAGTTACAGTTATTTAATGTTTCTGTAATTAGTGTAATTATGCTTATGATACTGTGATTTAGTAGTGTGCTCGGGATCGGGGCGTTGCATTCCTTGTCTCCCATTTAAGTAAATTAGGTAGTGACTCTCTTTTTGCATCTTTTCAGCCTTTTGCCAAGAGTCTTCGTCGTGGCTCTGCTAGTTCTTGTGCATTTGGCTTTTACGCCTCGCACAAAGTGTTCACCAACATGGTTACAGTTGCAACTCAGTAGTTGGATCCATTTGTGCGGGCCATATGGAAAAACTTAGAGGCAGGAGAGAGAGGCACCTCACTTTTCAATTGGTATAGACAGAGGGCTCAGATATGACCTATGGCCGTACATACCTCAAGTGGATGAGGTTATACAACGACTGCTTGATGAAACCCATGGATCCAGATACACCATCCACCCAAGAAGTTCCAAGATGTATTAGGATCTCAAGAGAAACTTCTTGTGGCTTGGGATGAAAAAGGAGATTATTGAATATGTGGTGAGGTGTGCTACTTGCCAGATGATAAAGATTGAGCATTACAAACTCGAAGAGACTCTACAACCTCTGGATATCTCAGTCTGGAAATGGAAGCACATTACTATGGATTTTGTGACAGGATTGCCCAAGACAAGGAGAAAGAATGATACTGTATGGGTGATAGTCGACTGGCTCACCAAATCAGCACATTTCTTGCCTATGACGGTGAATCCTCCCTTGCCTCAGTTGACTGAGCTGTATGAGGTAGAGATAGTCTAGCTATGGAGTTCTAGTGTCAATTGTGTCTAACAAAGACACTTGGTTCACCCCGATGTTCTACGGAGCACTGTAGGAGGCATTCAGAACAATGTTGAACTTCAACACTACTTTCTACCCTCAAATTGATGGTCATATGGAATGGACAATTAAGACACTAGAGGATATATTGTGAGCCTATGTGTTGGACTACAGAGGTAGTTGGGAGGAACATTTGTCACTGATTGAGTTCACCTATAATAATAGCAATCACTTCAACATTGGGATGGCTCCGTATAAGGCACTATATGGCAAACTGTGCAGGACACCCACCTGCTAGAGCGAGGTAGGTGAGAGGCAGCTCATGGTCTTGGAGATTGTGCAGTAGTATGAGGACAAGGTAGACCTGATACGAAAGAGGTTGCTAGCTGCACAAAGCCGACAAAAGAGCTATGCAAACAAGAGGCAAAGACCCTTGGAATTCGATGTTGGAGACTTCGTTTTCTTAAAAGTGTCACCAACCAAAGGCATAGAGAGGTTTGAAAAACGAGGCAAGCTAAGCCCTTGCTACATTGGGCCATATTAGATTTCCCAAAAAGTTGGTGAGGTGGCATACAAGCTGAATTTGCCTCTAGAACTATTGAGCGTGCATAATGTCTTCCACATGTCCATGCTAAGGAAGTACTTAGCAAATGTGTCCCAGGTGATACCAGTGCAGCTAGAGGAGTTACAGGAAGACTTGTCGGTTGTGTAGGATACAGTGTAGATTTTAGACCGGAAGGAACAAGTCCTTAGGAGCAAAATCATTCCCCTTGTACTAGTTCAATGGCAGCACCATGGATTTAAGGAGCCTACCTAGGAGCGTGAGGAGAATGTTCAGAGGCGGTACCCCCACTTGTTCCATTAGAAGTGAATTTTGAAGACGAAATTCTTTTAAGGGGGTAGGATGTAACATCTATACCCAATTTGGCCTAACCATATTTTGGCTTCATAGATTGGTAGACTGATTATCCAGAACAATGTATTACAATTTGTTATAATCTAGATAAATGGTAATTCTTCTCTTATATCGATAATTATCTCTAGAAATTCTCTCACTATGTGGTATCTTGGCGTTTTGTAACCCACGTGTGTGTGTGGGACCAAAAGGGGAGATGAGTCAACTCAGCACAGTGTCACATAGCATGCACCGCCACCCACTACGTCCTTTCCCTACCCACAACCTTACACCATACCGCCTCACCAATTTGCCAAGATTTTTGATAGTTGTCGGTGGCAAGCGACGATAGATGGTGGCAACCATATAAGGGGTGGAGGAGATGGCGTCGGGGTGGCAAACTAAGAGAAGAGTTGAGCCAGAGAGTGAGAGTGGAGGAAAACTAGAGAAAGAAGAGAGGGCTAAGGGCCAAAGGAGACATGGGTGCGACAACCACCAAGGGAGAAGAGCTCATCAAAGGCCGTATGAGCTTGGAGTATGCCAGAGGAGGAGGTGAGCTCACCGGAGAGGGTGAGGGTTCGTTGGAAACCTCATTCAGGTATGCTTCTCCTTTGATTTTCCCTTTTTCTGTTTAAGCCCAAATTATGAAGAAATGATGCAAATTTTAGTTTAAAATCATGGAAATGGTTGGTGTAGTTAGATCTAAGAATGTTTGACAAATCCATGAATTTTCTGTGATTTATCAACAATTTTGGAAGTTTTTTGTAAGAAATTCACTTTTGAGCTATAGTAACTTTGAAATGTGATCTTCACATTTTGATTTTGATATCTTGGTCAACACTTAAATGATTTCAATGAAATTTGTCCCAAATGAAAGTAGACTTGGAATGCTTGGTTTGAGGATTTTTGAAGATTTATGGCTCACCAAAAATGGGTCTGCCTAAGGTCCCAATTCTAGCGAATGACAGATATAGGGTAGATTTCATTAATTAGAAATCACCTAAATCGGCATACCGAATTGGTTTGATATGCCGAATTAGGGGATTTCGGCATACCAAACCAGATCAATATGCCGAACTAGGCCCTAGGCCATTTGCTTGCAATTTTATAATATATTTCTTTTTATGGTTTAACTATGAGAAATTGATATGAGGTTTTTAATAGTAAATCTTGGTATTTTGAGTTGAGATTCCTAGAAGAGATTCCTGTAATGGAAAATATTTAGAAAATAGTTTCGAATAGATAATTGCATGTTTAAGAAAGGATTTCTACGTTTTTTTTTCGATCTTCGTAGTTGTAAGGTAGTGATTGATAGTGGTATGCGGCTCCAATCTAGTCGGTCACTAGTCCAAAGGCGTTGTTGTCGAGGTTTGGGGTTCGGTTCAAAGAGACCAGGTTACCCTGTGAGCTGGTGTTGGCTAGGCCTGGGAATGAAGACCTAGGTGTCTAGACACCAATTAGGGAGTTAGAGAATGCATCCCTGTGCTTATGAGAATATAAATGTGATAAAAGTGAGGCTTGTTGGACAGGACAGTCGTACCCCCAGTAAGGACTGTTACCTTGCCAACTACTTGTGGCTGGGTCACCTTTGGCCAAGGTGGCACTACTAGTTTTTACTCGAGGTGTGTGTTGATTTTAAGCTAAAATCGACTTAAGATTTGGCTTATGGCTTTAGCCAGATTCTAGCTATAATAAGATTTGTGATTTAGGCTAGTTTCTAGCCATGTTGAAATTATGATTTGAGTTTGACTTGGCCATGTGTTCGGGTTGGAATCTAGTTATGAAAGTGTTTCTCTAGAATGCACAAAAATGGTTTCTAAGTTGCATTAGATTTTAGAAAGAGAACAAGTTTGAGAAAAGCATGATTTGAAAGAAACTGCTTGGAGATATTCCTGAATAGACTTTACAATTACTGTTTGGGTTTTTGAGAACCGAAATTTGTAGTTTTCCGTGGTTTTCAATGTTTTTCTTGGTGCACACGTACTAGGTGACTTGAGGTCTCTCATGCATTTTTATTTGATTTTTTGTTCTCAGGTGCTGACTAAAGGTGCAGTTCAATTCTGGTGCACATAGATTGGAACCACTAGCCATACACAAGTTCTAGGTGGTTAGATATAGATTTATTTTTAATTAGTTTTCTTAATTAATTATGATTGGGTGGAACTGATATTTATTTGTGATGCTCTACGATGCATGACAAGGAGAGCAGTTTGAGATCTACACTGTTCATTAGAGTCTAAAGTATATTTACTCAGAGAGACTTTAACATAAGGCAACGCAGATGAGTGGAGTATTTGAAGGACTACAATTTTAATTTATCCTACCACCCTAGGAAGGCCAACATGGTTGCTGATGCTCTGAGTTGACATACACATGTGAAGACGAGCCTAATGGTCAAAGAATGGACCATGTTAGAAGATTTGATGGGTTACAGACCCACGATACTAGCTTGGGGAATTGTTGTGCCTAGGTGGCCAACTTGTCTATTTGCCCTAAGCTAGTGGAGTTCATTATTGCCTGTCAACAGACGGACCCTTTTTTTCAAACAATTTTTGATAAGTTGGAGGCTAAAGGAGAGCCTCACTTTTCTATTGGAGCTTATGGAGAACTAAGATATGATCATTAATTGTATTTGCCCTAGCATGAGGAAGCCAAACAGATATTACTAGATATAGTTCATCAGTCCAAGTATACCATTCACCTAGGAGTACCAAGATGTATTGGGACCTGATGAGGAGTTTCTAGTGGTTAGGCATGAAAAGGGATATTACCGATCACGTGGCAAGGTACATGACCTATCAAATGGTCAAAGTGGAACATCATAAACCTAGAGGAACCTTGCAGCCGCTCGACATCCTGTGTGGAAATAGGAACACATTTCAATAGACTTTGTGATTGGGTTACCACATACCAAAAGAAAGAACGACACCGTATGGGTGATTGTAAACCAATTAACCAAGTCTACACACTTTCTTGTCATCAAGGTGATTCTTCTGATGCATCAATTAGCAGAGTAATACATGTCAAAAATTGTCTTGTTGGACGACGTTCCCATGTCCATCATGTCTGATAGAGAGATAAGGTTCACTTTGAGGTTTTAGAGGACCTTGCAGGAGACTTTTGGCATAGCTCTTAATTTTAGCATGGCATTCCATCCTCAGTCAAATGGTCAGACGAAGTGGACCATCCAAACGTTGAAGGATAGGTTGAGAGCATGTGCCTTAGACCTACAACGGAGCTGAGAAGAGCATCTACCATTAGCAGAGTTTACCTACAACAACAATTATCATTCTAGCATTAGGATGACGCCATTCAAGGCATTGTATGGTAGATTGTGTAAATCTTCTGTTTGGTGGAATGAGGTAGGCGAACAGCAACTTCTTGAACCATAGATCATGAAGCTATATGCAAATAGAGTGGATTTGATTCACAAGAGATTGTTAACTGCACAAAATTGGCAAAAGAGCTACGTTGACCAGAGGCAAAGACTACTAGAATTTTTGGTGGGGGACTATGTGTTTCTAAAAGTGTCGCCGACTAAGGGCGTGACAAGGTTTGGAAAGTGTGGAAAACTGGGTCCTTGATACATCAGCCTATATTAGATCACATAGAGGGTTGGTAAAGTTGCATATCGACTAGAGTTACCACCAGACTTGTAATTACTCCATGACATTTTCCATGTCTCCATACTGAGGAAGTGTCTAGTTGATGCATCACAAGTGATTTCAATTCAGTTGGAGCTACTTTAACAAGATTTATCTTTTGTGGAGGATTCTATCCAGATTATCGACCAGAAGAAACTAGTGTTGCGGAACAAAGTGATTCCGCTTGTTCAAGTGAGATGGCAACATCATAGTGTTGCGGAGGCCACTTGGGAGCATGAGGACACAATCCTAGCTCAGTATCTATATCTTTCACCTACCAGTAATTTCGAGGGCGAAATCCTTTTGTAAGGTGGGTAGGATGTAACACTCTAAAATTCATTATACTTGTAATTAACTGGAATTAAAGAATTTTAATTATGAACGAGTGTTACTGGCATGTAGTCTCTGTTTGTAGGTTTTGTGCATGTTGTTTGGGCCTTGTTTTCTATTATGGGCCATTAAATTAACTGGCCTAGTGGGTTGGTATCATAGGCCAACCTCGCAGGCTAGAACCATGGGTAGGCCTTGTGACCTGGTACCACGGATTTGTAGTAGTTAATTCATTAACCAATCACGGTGTTTTCCCTGTGCCATGAGTGGAGTGGGTGCGCCGAGTGAATGGTGGAGTCATTGCTTCGACAATGGAGTAGTTGGTATTGTATGTGGATTAGTTGCACTCATGAAGTGGTTGACCAAAGTGGGTGTTGGGGAAGCATGCATGCATGAGGCTATATAAAGAAGATGAAATGTCCCCTATAAGCCAAACCACATTCCCTACCTTTCCTCATACGCCAATCAGCCCTCTTCCTTCCTTACGACACCAACTCCCTTCTTCTTCTTATTCTCCTTCTTCCATGTCCTTCCTCTTCCTTACTGAAAATTCAAACAAAAGCGAGAGGGAGAGAGAGGTGACAAAGAGAGTGTGAGAGAGAGAAGGATGACCGTCGGAAGTGTTCTGCACTTAAGCCAAGGTGTGCCTGGCTCTGGGATGTCGTCGTGAGGTTGTGAGGTGCATTGAAGCTCGTGTGTCGGTCAACAATGACTGTGGTGATCGTCGGTGGTGGTGCACAGCGAGCCTCTTTAAGGTGCACACTCCACAACTCCACTTTGTTTTCTGTAAAATCAATATGATCGTGTTCCTTATGTGATTTTGAGCATAATGGAAGTGATTTCGTGATTTTTATTGAGTATGTGTTTTATAAACCTTGTTATTTAAAAATGGTTGATACTATTCATCTATGCCCTTTTTTAGTTATTTCTAGAATTATATTGCATGAATTTTGATAATTTTAGTATTGTTGGATTGCTTGTTTGATTTCTTACATTTCGGTATGTTATTTGACAAGTTTGGTGTAGTGTAGTGGAAAAGAGAAATTTGAAGAGTTGGTGCCTACAAAGCTTTGGTTTCTCTGAACTCTAGATTTTAGGGCAACCCGCGACCGACCACTGTGGGTCAGGGCCATGGGTAGGCTGCATAGGTAGGTCTTGTGGATTTCAAAGCCCATTCTAGATACTAAAGTTGGTATTTTTGGCATTTTAGTTCAAGCATTTCATTGACTACTATGATGTTTAGTTATGTAAACGCTCTGGTAGTGTATAAGTGGTTATGAAAATAGATTTCAAAGATGAGGTGTTAGTGTTTTTAAAAAGAGCTTTTTGTGGTTTTCTGGTTTAGAAGACCAAGAGACTGATGGGTCGTATTGTCTAGACCAGAGGATGTGACGGCATTCTCGGGTTATCGAAGGCGTCACCTAGGTTGAGGTTAGAAACTAAGATGTTGTAGGTAAGTGTTTGTTGAATCCAGGAGGTATAAAACTCTTGGATTGTCATTCATGAGGTCTAGGCTAAGGTCCACTAGTTGAAATGCCATTCGAACCTAGAGGTATGAGACTCCAGTCACTTTAGGTGCCGAAACCCAAGGTACCATCCATACCTAGTGGTGTCATGGTAGCAGACTTGGTTGGTATGAGACTCTTGAGTAGTTAGGCATGATACCGTGATTGCTACGGTTACCAAGTTGTTAGTGGGTGTTGTAATGTCCAAGTGTAGGGTTCAAGCATCAAGTTAGGATACTGAAAGGACATACCCTGTGGTTTGGCTTTCAGGTAGAGGGACAACTTGCCTAGGTGTAGGGTAAGCAAGCTTTTCGGGTGAGTTGTTAGCCTTTCAAGGGTTCTACAGGTGAGGGGACACTAAGACAGGCAAAGTCCTCCACATGGTGGTTGTCCGTGACAATGCAGACGTCGTGGTAGCTCCTTGGTGGTCTTCTTATTGCCAGAATTGGTTGCTTAGCACCAAGCAATATCACTCACGATATGGTTTTGGTGTACCTCTGCAGTTTTCCACAAGTTTTGGCCAATGAGGCCCAATTTTAAGATGTGAGCGGTTCTTTGATGACTTTGAAAGAATAAAAATTGTTTTGAAAATTGTTTTAAAGTCCAGTGAGATTTATATCACTGGTTTTAGTTGGTTATCTCATGGTTTTTTGTGGAATGTGTGCTAAATGCCTTTCTGGTTACTTACGCTTCTTTTCTTTCATGTTTTTCAGTTGCAGGTACAAACAATTAGCATGTGTAGACACCCTATATGCTTGCAAACCCTAACCCTAGACCTAAATCCCAGCACTAAACTTAAAACCCTAAAATCCACTTAAATCAAGTACAAAAACCTAATTCTAGACCTAAACCCTAGCACTAAAAACTAAAACTAACTCAAAATCCTAAAATTAACTCAAAATCCTAAAATCCACTTAAATCAAATTCAAAACCCTAACCCTAGACCTAAACCCCTGCACAAAACCCTAAAATTAACTCAAAAATCCTAAAATCCACTTAAAACAAAATTCAAAATCCAAAGCCAATCCAAAACCCTAGTTCAAAACCCTAAAGCCAACCTAGATCAAATCCAAAATCTAAAACTAATCAAAACCTTAAACCGAACCCTAAACCCTAATCCAAGGTCCTAACAACTTATAACAACTTCTCACTCAACCATAACAACCTTAACTACTTCCCACTTCACCATGACAACCCTAACTACTTCCCACTCTACCATAACAACCTCTAACTAACCATAACCACTTATAACAACCTACCCAGGCATTGCAAGCCTATAGATACCCC
>JAMKQA010040711.1:0-11087 GCA_024699735.1 Posidonia australis
TGCCTAAATTGTGTCCTAATCATGCTGATGTGAGTGCCTAGACAAGACTGGATGGATGTGAAGGACAATGTGCAAAAATTGCAGAGAAATCCACATGAATTGAGAAAATTGCAGAAAACCACATGAAATGACGATGTTGTTGTAAAGATCACGTTCGAAAACCATGTTGATGTCAAAAGGATGAAAAGTCGAGTCAACCTGAGTTCTCGAAATCATGGAAAAAAGTCGTGAAAATCAAGAGGGCAAAAAATAACCCGTGATGGGGTTAAATGTCGGCTTTGACAAGCCTTTTACTGTACGCCCTCGAGCGATGGAAAACCAAAACATGTCAAAATCGGAAAATCGAGGAAAATCCAGAAAATGAGGAGTAAACCAAGTCGAAATCAAGGTAGGAAAACATACGCAAAGCCGAGAAGAAAAGACGAGAACATCTGTGCGAAAAGATGTGAAAAGCCATGCAAAATGCAAGTGTGGATGCAAATGTGAGAAGTCTAGGGGGTTTTGTGCAAAAACCCAAATTCCAAGGAAAATCGATGTTCAGAAGCCCAAATCCTAAAAAATATGTAGGAAAACACATTTCATGCGACTATGAAGAATTCTGAAGTCAAATGTGCCCTTCTAGTCAAAAGAAAGCTCTCTAGGGGTCAGAATGCAATTTACCCATTAATACATGCATGCAAATTAATTCTGCATAAAATATGGGTAAAAATGCAAGAAAATGTCTTAGAAATGATTCAGGAATTTTCAAGGGTAAAATGGTCATTTGACCGTTGAAAACAGGCGATCAGAACAATTCTGCAAAACATAGGGGCTAAACTGCAAAAAAAACGCAGCAAACAAAGCATTCCAAGAAGTTCTGAAGAAATTCATGGACAAAAATGTAAACTTCACTGATATTAAAACATGTAGTAGAAATTCAGTAAAAACAGAGGGTTAAAATGCAATTTACCCAAGAAAAATATGCTTTTGGACAGGTCTTTTTAAAAAAAGTTTAGGAAGTTTCATGCAATTTTCACATGAAAACATGCTCTTTGGATGCTTTCTGTAAAACACAAGGGTTTAAATGCAATTTGCCCAAGAAAATCATGCTTCTGGAAACATTTAGAACAAATCCATGGACTACTGTGCAATTAAACCACAAAAATGAACACTCTGGAAGGTTTTAAAACCGTGAAGGGGTTTAAATGCAATTTTGCCAACAAAATAAGCTTTCTAGGAACATTTTGCAAAAGTATAAGGATTTCAATACAATTTTCCCAATGAAAATTAACTTCTAGAAAGTATTTTAGAAAGAATAGTGTTTTTCATGCAAAAGTCACAACAAAATGAACTTCAAGAATGATTTTAAGAAAGTACAGGGGCTCACATGCAAAATTCACCATAGAAAACAGAGAATAAAAATTATTTTAAAACTTAAGGGACTGAAATGAAATTGTATGGACCTAAATGTAATAAAAAGGACTGAAAAGTAATAAAAAAAAGGATCTGGATGTTAGAAATGACCAAAAAGTAATGAAAATAGACCTAAATGCAATAAAAAAGGACTTGTAAGTAATTCTAAGAACCTAAAAGTAATTACAATGAGGACCTAAATGTAATTATTGAAAACTTAAAATAAAATAATAAAAAAAATCCAAACCTCTTCTGTTCGAAGATCGTCGGGGATGCACCGGCGACCCCCTTGCCAGAGCCACTCCGGCGAGCTCCCAGCGGAGGTGTAGTGGCGGGCAAGCGGCGGAGACTATCGGAGAAGCAAGGGGGAGCCACGGCGAGCTTCCCCGCGGAGGTGGGTTGCACTGGGGATGCCCGAGAGGCCTCCCCCACCTCGAGCCCCGGCGAGCAGCGTGGGGACGACGACGGCGACTCAACGGTGGCATTACAGCGGCGATGAGCGGTGTCCAAGGCTTGGGGAAGCTCTGAGGGGCCCTCACGTGTCCTCTAGTGGCTTCAACGAGCGAGGAGGGCTACTGGAAGCCTCCTCCCGCTCGACTCACCGGAGGAAGTGGCGGTTGGCTCCGGCGATCATCGAAATCCAATGGTGGAGGCTCGGGGCAGGGCTGCGACGGCTGGAAGTGGACCGGAAGGTGAGGAGGCACTTCTCGGCGACTTCACGGAGCTCTGGGGACTTTCAGACCACCCTTCCAGCGAAGATCCCCGGCGACGGCTCCGGTGGTCTTCCACGACGACGGCGATTGGCGCTCCGTCTGCCTTGGCTTCTGCGAGGCTAACAGAGGGCTAGGAAAGAGAGGAGGAAGATGGAGGGGAGGCCCATAGGGCCTTCCTCGAACCTAGAGACCTCTGGCCTCGCTGGTGGTGGTGAACCCACCATCGGAGGCGGAGATTTCGACAGGTTGGGCTAGCCTACTCCGGCGGAACACACCTAGAGGGTTTGATTGGTCCTAATGCAACCAAAAGCGATAAAAAAAATGGACTGAAAGGGGAAGAATACCATGCTAAGGGGTTGTTTCTCCCGATGAGGCTCGACGGCGATGTTGCTCTCTAGTCGATGCTCTGGTCGCGGCAATCTTGGGACTTCTAGGGGTGAGGAAAGAGCTGGAAGTCGTGGAGTGCTCGAGGAATTTTATGGGTGCTCAAACAGAGGAAGAATCGGTGGCGAAAGACAAAAACCGTCGGGACTCTCCAGCCATGAAAGGGTTCTTCTTCGGCCCTTTTTTTTTTCTCTTCTTCCCTCGTTGCGGTTCCTCCAAGTCTTTTAAGAGGGATCGATGGTGGGGTGGAGATCGTGGCTGGTGGTTGCCACTGACCAGATCATAAGGGGGGAGTGGAGAGAGTGATCGTTGCAGTTGGGGAAGAAAAGTCATTGTTGATTTAGTTTTTTTGTTTCCTAAGTTGTTGGTTAATGCATGAACGGATTGGTATTGGGCTTAACGGGCCTAATTTTGTGGGCTCCTAGTTTAGTTTCTTTAGTTTGTTTTGTTTTAGTTTTTTTTTTTTTTTAATAATTTGCTTTGGAGATTTTAATTAAATTCTGATTTTGTAATTTTGAAGTTTAATTGTTTTTAAATTAGGGCTTTTTAGAAGTTTGAGTTTAATTTGTGATTTTAAGTTAGTTTCTTTTGGGATTAATTAAATGATTTAGGTTTTTTTGGATTTTAATCATTTTAGGGTTTTATGGTTTAATTAATTTGTTTTAAATTAGGATTTTATGGATTTAATTATTTTAAGGGTTTTTAGATTTTAATTAAAGTTTTTAGTTTAAATTAAGGTTTTAGATTTTAATTAAAGTTTGTGGGTTTAAATTAAGGTTTTTTAACTTAATTGAATCACTTTAAGGTTTTCTAGGGTTTTAATTTCGGTTTTTAGATTTTAGACATGGTTTTTTAATTTAATTAGGTTTTTTGATTTTAATTAGGTTTTCCTTGAAATTAAATGGATTAAAGTGATTTAAAAATGGATTTTATTTGGTTTTGACTTTAATTAGGGTTTTCACTTGATTAATTTGGATTTTAAATGTTTTTAAGTTGATTTTGTTTGATTTTGGTTTTAAATTAGGGTTTTACTTAATTAATTAAATTTTTAAATGGATTTTGGTGAATTTTGTTTACTTTTGGTTTTAATTAGTAATTTTACTTCATGAATTAAGGTTTTAAGTGTTTTTAGGTTGATTTAAGTGGCTTTTGTTTAATTTTGGTTTTATTTAGTGGTTTTGACTTGGATAAAGTTAGAGTGGGTTTGTGTAGGCCTAATGGGCTTGTGTGGGCGTGTGTGCTTAATTGGGTCTGTATGGGCCTAATGGGCTTGTGTGGGCCTAAGTGGGCCTTGGGTTCTGATGGAGTTAGGGTTTGGGAGTGGTGGTTGCAACCAGAGTATCTTCCAGAGGAGCCTACCACCAAGTGACTGCAAAATCGGGGTGTCCACAGGTGGCATGAATGGCACACATGCACATGAATGCTACTTAGATGCTCTCTCTCACCATGCATGTCCCACATGGAGCGAGCCATATGGGACGCACTCATGGGTTTGGATTTTTCGGTTCTAGTCAGGAAGTAAGGTCCCCGTTCTAAATCTTGGCCAAAGCGCAGGCAGTGAATGGGTGGTGCGTTGGTGGCCTCATCTCCTGCAGTAGCAAGGAGTTGTACCCTCTACTAGCACCGACACAACACCAAACAAGGGGGGACAAACTAAGAACACGCTCTACGCCAAAGCTATAGAACAGGCTGCTAGGATCGTCCTTCACAAACTGTGGGTAGACGAGAGGACAAGATGCATGCCCCATATGATCAAACATGCGATATGCTTTGGCGTCTTTTACTTGCATTATATTAAACCAGAGGGGATTATGAGCATTTGTCTCTAGTTCTGCCGTACTAATTGTTCGTCTGAGTTTGTGTGTTTTAACTAGAGGGAATTATTAGCATTTGTCTCTAGTTATGCCTTATTTATTGTTCGTCTGAATTTATGTGTTGTATTTTAACCAAATAAGGAGGCAAACATGTCTCTATTCTCCTAATCATGGCAAATTCGAAAAGAAAGGGAAAAAACACACTATTATGGCATCCAAAAGTCAAACAAAAGGCGTAAACATGGCATGTGCAGGTGTAGTGCTCTAGTAGGTGAATAAAAAGCAAGTATTGACAAACAAAGCATGAATTAGATCATGTGCATGTGCGATGACATAGCAATAGTGTAAAGAAGGCTAGAAAAAGGCATGTTCAGTCAAATATGTACAAGTAACAGAAAAAGCAAGCAAGCATAATGTAAACAAACCAAAGACAAGTAGGGAAACTAGAATGAAAGCTAGAATCTGGTTATCCCCAGCGGATTCGCCAGTTCCTGTTACCATGTCGGTGGAAACCTTGCACGGCTCTCCTACTACTAGGTGTGTGGAAGCACACAAGGAGACCCGATACGGTCACGGCAAAGATGGTGAATCTGGAGGAAGAGACTAGACCCGGAAACACCAAGGGAAGATAAAAAGGAGTCGCCACCTAGACTTTTAATGGAAAGACAAGGAAAACCAAAAACACAAGAAACTGGGAAGCAAACAAGATGCAGAATGTATGTGTGTGCTCCGTGCCTAATGGACAATGCACAAAAGAATGCGGGCTAGAAAAATGGTAAGGATTCTGGTTATGCATAGGGAAGGGGTTAGGCACCACCATGTGCCCGAGAAAACTCGTTCTTTCTAGGATTCCTTATTGTCTATGGTCTATGGATGTATGCTTGCTTATTCTATATGCTCATGCTAACTATGACTGAAAACATGCCAAATCAAAGTAAAGAATTGAAACAAAGGGAAAAGTTAATCCGAGGGTCAAATGTAGGCATTGAGAATGCCACTTTACTATACACCCCTAGGTGATGAGGAAAATCATGAAAATCGAGAAATTCTTGGAAAGCGTCTCATAAATCAGCAAAAAATTGGATAAATCTGAGAAAATCAATAAGGGGAAAATAATCCTCATTTTGGGACAATGTTGGCTTTGATAAGCCTTTTAATGTACGACCTCAGGCGATGGAAAACCAAAACAAATCTAAAGGCAAAAACCAGGAGAAATCCGAGAAACAGTGAGAAAACCAAGCTCAAGACAAGCTAGAAAAGCGTGGGCAAGGCAAGGAAGGAAAGGCAAGAGAACTTGTGCAGAAAGATGTGAAAAAATGTGCAAAATGTATATGTGAGTGTAGATGTGAGAATTCCAGGGGCCTTTGTGAAAAAACCCAAATTCCGATTAAAACTGATATTTTGAAGCCAAAATCATTAAAAATACATAGGAAAACACATTCTATGCAATTATGAAGAAATTTGAGGTCAAATGTGCAAACATGTGCAATCCTAGTCAAAATGAAGTTTCCTAGTGGTTAAAATGCAATTTTACAACTAAAACATTCATTTAAAACAATTAAGTAGGAATCCAGGGTAAAATATGCAAGAAAAATGATTCAAGAAAGTTCTAGAAAGTTTCAGGGGCAAAACAATAATTTTACCCTTGAAAGCAAGCATTCAGAGTAAAATAAGTGAAGTACAGGGGCTAAACTGCAAATTACTCAGCAGAATAAAGCATTCAGAAGAATTTCAGTAAATACTGAGGGTTAAAATGCAATTTACCCCGACAAAACATGTTTCAGAAAAGTTTTCAAAAACTTATGGGGCTGAAGTGCAATTTAACCAGCAAAACAAATATCCTGGATGATTTTAGAAGAATGTAGGGGCTTCAATGCAAATTAACCAGTAAAAATAAGCATTCTGGATGATTTCAGAAGAACACAGGAACCTTCAGAAGGTTCTCCGAGGTCCTCCGGAGCATCTCCAATCGCCGCCGCATCTAGCCGCTACCTCCGAGCGCTCCCATGCAAGCATCACCGCCTCCAGAGAAGTAGATCGGCGAGGGAGGTCGACGACACCTTCCAACCATCGAGGGTTCGATCCATGCCGTTGGATCTCCTCCACACCTCCTCCTCAAGCTTTCCCCCTTTGCTGATCCTCGATCAGGCACCTGGAGAGGCTCGGATGAGCCTATCAGTCGTCGCCGCCGCCGGCGATCTTCGAATCGCCGGCGGTGACCCTTTTTTTATTTAATTGTTTATTTTAAAATCCTTTAGTTTATTTAATTCTTACATTTCAGTCCTTATTTATTGCATATGGGTCCAAACATTTTCACTTTAATCCCTGTAGTTCTAAAATACTTTTTATTTCTTTTATTTTCTCTGTGAATTTTGCATGTGGCCCCCGGCATAGTTCATCTATTAATTCATAGCATATTAATGCATGTTTTTATCACATCTGGGTCCCTAGAACATAGTTTCTTTACATTTAGGTCTAGAATATTTGCATTTACCCCTTGAATATTTTAAAAATGATGTTTTCTCTGTGAAATTTTCAGTCTGAGTCCT
Source organism: Posidonia australis (assembly GCA_024699735.1). Taxonomy (NCBI): domain Eukaryota; kingdom Viridiplantae; phylum Streptophyta; class Magnoliopsida; order Alismatales; family Posidoniaceae; genus Posidonia; species Posidonia australis. The sequence continues at coordinate 6,853 of JAMKQA010040711.1, forward strand.
AAAATATTTAAAAATCACACTGACTGTTAGTAAAATGGAGTTTTCTTTACAGTTTGGTTCTGACCTTTACAGTCTGAGTCCTCGTACATTTTGCATTTTAGATCTCAAGAAACTTCATAATCGCATTAACCAACATAAAAGCCTCATTTTTATCACAATCAGACCATGAGATTTTGCTGAAAAGTCTCATGGATTCATATAAAATCAATTATGAGCATAAAATTTACATTTTAACCCTTAGATTAATTTTAAATCCATCACTTAGGGTTTTAAATGTTTCCTTTCATGTTTTTAGGACATTTTTCACTCATTTCGCCTCATATCTGCATTTAATCATTGATCCCATTTAAAAATCATATTTTCACTGGGATTCGATCTTTAGCTTCACACTTTGGCCACGTTTACACTGATGTGTAAATTTTGCACTTCAGATCCTGACTTTTTAGGAAATTATTCAAATGCGATTTTTACATCCATGTGCCACATTGACTTTGGACCCACCATTTGCATGTTAGAATAAGGGTCATGAATTTATTTTTCATCTAGTTTCTCACTCTTTTCGCAAATTTTGCGTTTTAGTCCCTATGTTTGTCATTTATTGTGTTTACATCCTTTTGGTGATTTTTATTCTCCCTGCTTCTTGCAAGTGACATTATCTAGGCATTTAGCATACATTTTGACACATTTTATTCCATGCATCACTCCCATGCAAGCATTTTATCACATCTGTCTAGGGAAATGACCAAATTGCCCCTGTGCCCCAATTCATGAGCATGCATCTCAATCTTTGCACTCAGTCTTGCATAGTCCATGTTTAAGTCATTCTTTAGAGTTTTTTTGCACATTTAGGCATTTATCCATGCATTTCATATCCTTTCTCCTCACATTTACCTTTAGCGAGCCGACATCGCATGCCTTTTCTTTAGTGGATTTCTTCCTTCACTTTGTCTTCAGAATTTCTTATCCAATATCCGATTTGATTTGTTTTAATCCTACATTTCAGTTTTTTGATTTGATTTGGGTTTCATCGCCCAAGGGCGTACATTAACAAGCCTGAATGCCGACATTTGTCCCTACCACGGATTATTTTTCCCCTTTTTCATTTTCACGACTTTTTCATGATTTCATGTGGATTTCTTTGCAGTTTTCTCACACTGTCTTGCACATCCATCCAGTCTTGTCATGGCATACATATTAGCATGATTAGAGCATGATTTAGGTTTAGCAAACATTCATCTAGCCTTTAGCAAGCAATTGGACTATAAAGACCGAGTTTCTCGGGCATACGAGGGTGCCTAACACCTTCCTCGTGCGTAATGGGAATCCTTATCCATCCTCTGGTTAGCAGACATCCAGCCTTCACATCTACACCTTAGGCATTCATCTTTTTTTTTGGTTTTCCTTGTCTTTCCCTTAAATGACTAGGTGGCGACTACTCTTCTTTTTTTCTTTTATCTTTCCTTGCACCTTCGCCATCTTGGCATGGCTGTGATCTCATTGCCTCTAGCGCGACCCCGCGCTAGGACCTCCCTCAGGTCAGCATGGTCACAGGTTGCCTCCTGCGGTTTTCATTCCTCTATCCCCAGGCTAGTGTCATTTCCGGCCATAGCTTGTCGTCCAATTCATGTCCCTTCTTTTCATCACAACCCTATTTGTACCTACTCGTAGTTTGCTATGGTCCAACAAAATAGTGAGCCTCCTCCTGCTACGTCGAAGGGGGTCCCAAATTCGATCCATCCATCCCTGTCTACCTCTTCTGCTGCTCCTTCCTCCTCCTTTGCACACTACTATCACACACTCGAGGGTTCAATTCCCCTTGCTTCAGGACAGTGGAAGATTCTTATCGGTCTAAAGCATAACATGGAGGCCCCTTCAATGGCCTTCCCACTACACAAGTCCAATCTACTACGACTGCCTCTCCTATAGGGTCTCTTTCTATTAATTTTTCTACTCACAGGCCCCCTTTTTCATTTGTTCCCTTGCTTTTTGCCTCGTTCGTCGATGGGATTTCTGCCATGCAAGCGTAACATCTTCTAACCCTTACATAGAAGCTATAGGACATGGCTCTTTCCTTGACCCTAGTTCTATCCCTTTTCTTTCGACCCTTGAGGTTTTGGTGTTCTCAACCTTAGCTCCATAAGCACACTTTACTACACCTATGCCCTCGCCATCACCTCGACTCTTTATAGAGCCAACAATGGTAGTCATTCTCTGCCACCATCATTCACACAACACTTTACTCAACATTCATATCTATCACTTGGTGCCTAGCTTTGCAGCATGGCAGGAGCACAACATCCTTCAAGCCCATTGCCTTATTCTGTGCTGGTGTAGCAGCAGCTGCTCCTACACTCTACACCACACACAACATAGCATGCAATCAATCTGCCTTCTTTGCATTAGATACAAGCCCTTGCATGTATCACAATGCCACTACACACTGCATCCTTGCGCAAGTATGCTGGCCCTCATGCTTCGTCACTAGGAGGCATGAGGGTGGATCTAAGGGAGACTCATGTGTGACCCATGTAGCATACATGGAACTTGCCCTAGCTACAATATCATTGACAACAATAGCCTCAAATGCCATCCTTATTATGATTGGCAATCTAGAGATAGCACTTTATCAAGTGCAGGTCAGGGACCGCCAGTCCTACAACTTTCGGGACCTCTACTACTTCCTAGAGGCATCACTCCCTGTTAATTTCCACATCCTAAAATTCAAGAAATACATTGGTAGAGGTTACCCCATATCACATTTGAAAGCATTCTATGGAGACCTCGCTTAGCTCCAATGCAGCAAGAGGTTCTTGATTTGTCTGTTCCAAAAGAGTTTGACTGGACTTGCCCTTTCGTTAGACATGACCACTATCAATACTTGGAATGACCTCTCCCAAGCATTCCAGGAGTAGTATTCCTTCAACCTTGACTCGAACCCTAAGCGCGAGGATCTTGTCGCAACCCAATAGAGACCCCACAGGCCACTTGGGAGTACGTCGACTGCTAGCGTGCCCTAGCCTCCCAAGTCAAGGGTAGACACTCCAACGAGGAGTTTATCAAAATCATCATCAAGGGAGCACAACCAGTGAATGGGGCTTTACTTAACATTCATCCCATCTCATCCTCTACATCATTGATTGGCACTCGCTTGGAAAACTCAGTGCATAGTGGGAACATCCTCGCACTCACTACATTCGCTAGGTTGGTCAACACCTCCGGCATCAGTAGCAACAACGACATCTTCATCGTCGGTTACTCCCAAAAGACCATCGTCTCCTTCGTTGAACCTTTTACCTGCTAATACAATGAAAGCTTGACCTAGATCAATTAGCATTTGCACCTAGCTTTTCACACAATACACACACACCTCTCACCATCGAGCCTACGCATCAAGTCACACTAGCTTGACGAGGACAACAACCAGGGCAAAAGCAACTTTGCCATGCAAATGCAACTACACTTCCCTAGCTGAGCCACTAAGCGCCATTTTCCCTAAGGTTGAGTCATTTTTGAGGCCCCTGAACCCTCATCCGCTACCAAATCCTATTCCCTGATGGTACGACACAAGGACGTATTGCAGCTTTCATCGTCGTGTCGAGCATTCGATTGATAGCTGCATCACTTTGCGAGATGTTGTTCAAAACCAGATTGATCGAAAGGTCATCAGCATTAGAATATCTAGACACCCCAATTTTGAGCTCATTTGGCAGCAAGCTCCTCCGGTTGACGCTCTGGTCGCAACCACCAAAGTCCTAGTCCACACAGGTCCCAATCAGACCCACACTAGCCCACTTGACCTAGTAAAACACTACCCCATTAAAATCCACTGAAAAATAGATAAAACACTTAATCCAACTTAAATCCACTGAAAACCAAATAAAACACTTAATCCAGCTAAAATCCACCTAAAATCCAACAAAACCCTAATAAGAATCCTAATCAAACAAAATCCAATCAAATCCAGTTAAAAATCCAACAAAATCTAATCAAATCCACTTAAAATCCAACAAAAACCCTAATCCACTTAAAACCCACTTAAATCAACCTAAAATCCAAAAAAACCCTAATTAATCAACCTTTTAAACCCTAATCAAGTGAAAAGAAATTGAAATCCATTAAATAAGACAAAAACCCTAATTCAAGCTTAATTCAAATTAAATCACTTAAAAACCCAAATAAATAAGTAAAAACCCTAATTAAAGTGAAAATCAATTGAAAACCTTAATTAATAAAAA
>JAMKQA010040716.1:0-12294 GCA_024699735.1 Posidonia australis
TTGGAAGGGCCAAGGAGGCTTTAGGACGTAAAGGGGTGCTCCAGAGAACGAAAATATGATGCTGGAAAGAAGAAGAGACTCGTGCAGGATGCTGGCCCAGAACAAAATGGCTGAATTCAGGATTTCTAACCCCTTCCTATGGGTACCTATGGGTGTCTTTATATAGGATTTTCTCATGGGTAACTCATGGGAATGGGGAGAGCCTCGTAGACGAAAAGCCTGGAAGATTCCATGGCATATTCGCTGCTAGAGGTAACAACCATTGGAGGTGGAAAGCCAGCAGCCCGCAGCCTGCGAAGTGGTGTGCGCCTGCTATGTGTGCCACCTATGTGTGCTAGGGAGGTGCACTAGGTAGATGTGCTAGCTAGGTGTGCCAGGGAGGTGTGCTAGCTAGGTGTGCTAGGTAGGTGTGCTAGCTAAGTGCTCTCCCCTGCTGGTCTGGTTTTCTAATTAGGCTGTAGGCTTGCTACGGGTTTGGGTTGGCTCAAGGGTCAGCCCCATCCAAAGCAACATCTGGAATCTTTATCAATGAGTCACCTTAAAATCGGGGTGTCTACAGATGCCCCTCCCTAAGCGAGGTCGAGGGACGAAGGGAACCAAGATCGATGCTCAGGGTTGACAAGATATCCCCATTTTGAGGTTACAGAAGGATGGTTTTTACTATAGGCAGTAGGTCACTTATTCAGCGGATGCACCGAAAGTCATGACCTGTTGCCAAATGCAAATGCAAATGTAAAATGCGTGCACCTACTGATCTAAATGCTGGGGATGCAATGCTAATGTGAGATGCCAATGCAAGAGTCGATGCTGAAAGCCGACGTGAAACTAATGCTAACGCTGAAAACACAAACAGAAGAAAGCGCTGGCAAGAAAAATGATAAGTTGTCGGACTCATCAGCCGGATTATGAGGTTATTAACCCAAGAGATGGAATACAACAAGCTAATCAAGCCTTGCCAACCCGGACACCTGACAGTGTGACGGTTGTCAACCGAGTAGTTGGGAGTACCAACCCAAGAGAAAGGGGGGCATGACAAACGAAACATTTGTCAAGCACAACAGGGCCTGGTCCGCATGGACCAAAGGCGAACAAAGAGATTTTGCGCCCGTGAAAACTCGAAAAAAAAAAACAAAAGGACCCTGACCGCCCGGCCAGAGGGTCCAACGTCCGCGTTCGCGAAAATCCAAAAGAGAAAAGAAAAAGGACCTTGACCGCTCGGTCAGAGGGTCAAACAACAGGATTTCCTGCCCGGGGAAATCCGAGAAAAGGGCTAGGACCTTGACCATCCTGTCGAAAGGTCGAGCCACTGGGTTTCCTGCCCTAGGAAATCCGAGAAAGGGGCCAAGACCGTGACCATCAGGTCAAAAGGTCGAGCCACGGATTTCCTGCCCAAGGAAATCCGAGAAAGGGGCTAGGACCTTGACCATCAGGTCAAAAGGTCGAGCCACGGGATTTCCTGCCCAAGGAAATCTGAGAAACCAAAGAATTTAACCGCCCGGTTAAAGTCAAGGAGCTGGATTTCGCACCCACGAAAATCCAAAGGAGAGAAGGACCTTGACCGCCGGTCAAGATCAGTAAGCTAGATTCCGCGCCCACGGAAATCCAAAGGGGCAGAGGACCTTGACTGCCTGGTCAAAGTCAAGCAAGTTGGATTCCGCGCCCACGGAAATCCAAAGGGGAAAAGGACCTTGACCGCCCGGTCAAAGTCAAGCAAGCTGGATTCCGCGCCTACGGAATCCAAAGGGGCAAATGACCTTGACCGCCCAGTCAAAGTTAAGCAAGCTGGATTTCGCGCCCATGGAAATCCAAAGGGGCAAACGACATTGACCGCCCAGTCAAAGTCAAGCAAGCTGGATTCCACGCCCACGGAAATCCAAAGGGGCAAACGACATTGACCACTCGGTCAAAGTCAAGCAAGCTGGATTTCGCGCCCGCGAAAATCCAAAGGGCCAAACGACATTGACCGCCCGGTCAAAGTCAAGCAAGCTGGATTCCGCACCCACGGAAATCCAAAGGGGCAAACGACATTGACCGCCCGGTCAAAGTCAAGCAAGTTGGATTCCGCGCCCGCGGAAATCCAAAGGGCAGAAGGGTCTTATCTGCTTAGGATGAGATCTCGGAAAATAAAGCGATAACCCTAGGATTATTCCCCTGGAAGGAACTGCTATATGTTGATGGCCGAGGTTGCGGTGCAGAGACTAGCACTCTTGTCGAGATGCATGCTCGGATTTCTCATTTGCTGTGATTCTCCAAATTGCTTGCAAAAGGTGAGGACTTATGTGCAAAAATCCATAACTTTTGGGCTTTACTGCAAATTACCCAACCACAACTGCTTTTTGATTGCTGTACTGCCATCGTGCTGTGACATTTGAGATTCTGCTGTCTATCAACAAATGTCTGTTTTGAAACAAACTTCCCACGTCCTTCAGGGACTGATTTGCAATTTTACAAAATGTAGGGGGTTTTCTGCAAATTACCCCACATGGTGCATTTTGTAAGCCACATGTTGAAAACCTGCATGCTCTGCACTTAACACATAAGCTGTGAGATGATAAGGGCTGGAATGCAATTGTCACGGTCATTTTGCATTTCTGCACCTTGACTTATTTCATGTGTGGGCCCCACTGACTAACTGCCATAACTGCCAAAAAATATTTTCCTTGCTGCTTGGAACTGTAAGGGGCTGCTGCTGTTGTGCATGCTTCTTGTTGTTTGGTTCCATATACTCAAAGCAATCATGCATAAACTTTCATTTATATTTCTTCTCCTCCGAACCGCCTCTTCCTCTTCTTTATTCTCTTTCTCTCCTCGAACGAAAACTCGCCTCTTCCCCCTCTTCTTCTCAGTGGCGGAAACCCATTTTCCTTCCACTCTCACTCGCAGCGGCGGCGCGCGAGGGGTGCGCCGGTGGAGTGCTTATTGATGGTGCGCGTGTGAGACACGTCAGCGTGGTGCGGAGAGGTTGCTGCGGCGTCACGATCGGCGGCGGCATGGACCAAACCCTCCAGGACTGGCTGGACTGAGGTTCACCGGTGAAGGTAAGCTCTGATCTCCTCCTCCCTTTCTTTTGCTTGGGCTTGTATTGCTCCTTCGTTGCGGGTGGTCGACGGCTGGACAAAGCTCCGACGGGCTAAGAGCGGCAGGCCCGTTCTGCGCAAGTCGCGGCGGCGGACGGTGGGTTTACCTGCAATCGTGGTTTGCAGGCGTGATGGCTGGGGGTTCCAGCGGGCTGGTGGCTCATGGGCTGCGGGTTGCAGGGGCTTGGCTGTTGCGACGACGGGCTCCGACGGACTGGTGGTGCTTTGGCTGTAAGTTGCCGGGCTTGGCCGTGGCGACTGTGGGCTCCAGCAGACTGCACCGCACGGTGGCTGCCTGGGATGGAAATGCGTGCACGCCAGGGGAAGGCGCGGGCCGCGGAGTGATGGTTGGCTACCAGCGGTGCTCCGGCGGTGCTCCGACGAGCAGGGGTTATGAGTTAGCCGTGAAGCTGCTCGCTTATACCATTCAGTCCACATTATTTCTGATTTTTTGCTAATTGCTATGCATCAAAATTGCTTGATAGCTTATGTATACAATCAAACACTGATTAACAACTTCATGCTTGCATTTTGGCCATCATGTGCTACAGCCTTCATTACAATGCCTTGTATTTTGCTATTATGCCAATGACTGTAATGCCACATTTGATTTCGACATTTTCTACATTTATCATGTCTACTATAACTGTTTAATTCTTGGTCTGACTTCCTTTTCTGCAGGATGACTCAGTTCCCGAGGCGGGAATCCCACAATCTTCGTGGGACGTACCTTCTAGCTCTCGTTCCAGACGACGAGACAGTTCTTCGAGGTCACATGCCTCTAGCAGCTCGATTCCTACTATCCCTGCTGAGGTAAGCCTGAACTGAATATTAAAAGGGTATTCAAATCCAGTGTTTTCTGACAAATGCATTTTCAAGAATCTGGAAATTTCGAGGGGTGGTTGCTGAGCGATCGTCACATCTGCGAGAGTCCCGATTTTGGGGTAATTCTTCTGCTTTGATGTACTTTAATCATTATAAATTGCTTTCTACTTTTGACTCGCCTTTAACTCTATGCTTAATATTTCAGGAAGGGGATGCAAGCCGGATCATGCGATGCCACTGGGGTCCGATGCTCGAGCATTTTCACCATCTGCCGGAGTTTCTGCAGGACTTCCTCCACCATCGGTCTCCATTTGGTGGTTTGCTGCGTCTACCCATCATCCATGGCCACTACAACTTCTTCCGAGCCTTGGTAGAAAGGTGGAGGTTCGAGACACACTCCTTCCACTTTCCCTTTGGTGAGCTGACTGTTCTGCCCGATCAGTGGGCTCTGCTGACAGGCCGTCCTTTTGGTGACGAGCCTATTATTGGTGAGACCACCCACGGCTTCCACCTTGCGCCTGCACATCTTGGCTATGTCCCTCCTAAGCCACCTAGGGGGAAGCATATGATCACTGTGGGGTGGTTAAGGGAATGGGACAAGTTCTGGCCCAACCCTGAGCCTGATAGTGAGGAAGCAGATTTTGTACTGAGACAATTTCTACTGGAGCTGCTGGCCTTGATCTTCTGTGATTTGTCGGCCTACTGTATCCATGCTGACTGGATTGCATATCTGACCAACCTAAAGCACCTGGACCACTATGACTAGGCCGGTGCTAGCTACACTTGGCTGATCTGCGGGCTCGACAATGTGGTCAAGCTTGGGCGCCGCTCTTATGTAGGGTTGTACCCTCTGCTGATTGTAAGTATTTGCTTCAAAACAAATTTCTTTTATGATTTATACTTGAAATACTGACTTGTGCTTGCATTTACAGTACTGGATCATGGAGCATATCACTAGAGGGCATTGCTTTGGCCGTCTACGGGACGAGCTCCTGCCCCTTCCCCGCTAGTGGGTTGAGCCTGACCACTAGGCTGCTGCTGGGGTGTTAAGCTATGAGTCCTACCGGTATTTGCTAGACCTGGTAGAACTCGAGGATGTAAGTCTCCTTCTGCCTTTTAACTTTGCATGCCTGTTGTATTTTCTTTGCTTACAATTTCCTGTTTCTGTAACAGGTCCACCTACGCCCATTCGCTCGATATGATGGCTTCGACTGGGCTGCCTTGAACTCTGGCCACGTTCTTAGGGACAAACATGTGAGATTCTATTGCATGAAGAAGTCGGCCCTCTACCTCCTAAGGCATGTGCGGCATCAGTTCTCTGATGTATTCTGCATTCCTGCCCCTCCTCCTACTGACATGGATCGCCCGGCTACAACTCGCTCAGTTGCTAGAAGTCGACATGCAGCTGCCATGGCTTCTCAGGACAGGCACGTCCTTCGAGAAGTCAACTATACGGACTACCTTGCTTGGTACAGGCGTGTGGGGAAGCCGTACCTATTCGAGGAGGCCGTGCGGGATAGCCAGCGTGGGATGTGGTATGCGTCTAGCTGGGCTCAGGTACAAAATTTCCATTTCTGCCTTTCATTGCTTTTGCATGGACTATGACAATCTGACATTTGCTTTAATTTTCAAGGCTTTAAGGAGAAATTTGGGGCCTTCTATGCTGACATCCGTCGGAAAAGGGTAAATTCTTATTTTGCAACCTGCCATCTTGACTATATCTGACACCTCTGCTATTTTGTAGGAGCTACGTTGGCACAACATCATCAGGGTATGTTTCTCTCTTCTGCCTCTACTGCTTTAAAAATTCTTATTGCTAACATAAGTTTGCTTTTGCAGCAAGATTTTCCTATGGAGAGAGTGAATGTAGCCAGCAGCGGGGATTTCACTATGGAGGCGTCTGAGGAGGACTGTTCAGACACCGAGATCACCCAGGCCGTCCGCGACTCTGCCCCTCGCTCACAAGCTGCCGCAACTACTCAGTGGTCCCGCCGAATCAGTCGACGAGGCAACAGAACCTTGGCTGAGTACTTTCAAAAGGCAGCGTCCGAAGAGGAAGGTTCGGAGAAAGAGTAGCTTTATTCTGTAATTTTACCAGAAACTTTGTAATAATACTTGCACTTTGTAACATTTTCTGAAAATGTATAAGAGATCCTCTGATTCTGCGATGTACCCTTCGGGGTTTTGTATGAGCAGGTTGTATGCAAACAAATATGCCATGCAGGGTTAAACAATTGGCGCCGATTTTGGCGATGGCAACATTCTGAACAGACGCTGCTGAAATTTTCTGTCATTCCGTGCGCCACTTAGGTGCACCGCCGTGGTGTGCCGCATAGGTGTGTTAGCTATATGCGCCTCATAGGTGCGTCTCCAGATATGGCGAGTTTCATTTCCATTTTCTACTGAAACCCTTCCTGGTCTTCTATATAAGCTTGCATCCTGCGAGAGGTAGTGCCGTCCTTTCTGAAAAACTCGGCGACAGACCCTGCTTCCTCATTTCTGCTCATCTTCTGGATTCTGCATCATGATGGTACGTGTTTTCCTATTTTACATGTTTCCTGTTACTGGTCTTTGCAGATTTGCTTGTTTCATGTCTTTGCAAATTTGTTTGCCTGCTACATGTCTGCGGATTTGCTTGTTTTCCTGCTACATGCTCTTACAAACTTTGTTCTTCCTGCAACATGTTCTTATAGACTTTGTTCTTCCTGCTACATGTTTTTGCAGATGTGCTTGTTTTCCTGCTACATGCTCTTACAGATTTTGAACAATGCTTCACGATTCTGCATATGTTTCTTGTATCATATCATGCTGGATTGCTATGCTTGTCTCATGCTTATGTCAGATTCCGTCTTTTACTGCCATATTTGCAGAGCTATCCCACCATGGTGACCCCCAGGTACTGCTCTGACACCTTGCTCGGCTGGATTGATGCTTTGACAACCGACGACCGGAAGCAACTCCAGATTTGGGGTATTTCTTCTTCCCTCCTGAGCATAGCCAAAGTGGAGGTTAATTGGCATTTGCTATGTGCCATGGCCCGATTCTGGAAGCCAGCCTTGCATGTTTTCTGCTTTGGGAAAGTGGAGATGACTCTAACTCTGGAGGAAGTTAGGTGAATCTGTGGCTTGTCCCCATTCATGTCCTCACCAGTGTTTTACTGCCATGCCAGTTATGTACACGTCGTGAGCCGGCTCACGTGTATTACCAAAGAGGTTTGTGAGGAGAAACTCATCTGCAAGGACGGTCCTACACCCATGATACGCCTGGATTACTTCAACACAATGATTGGTTCCCGCTCCTCCATGGGTACCCCATGGCTGTATTGCTTCGTGCTGTGCTTTCTTGGGGAACTGGTCTTTAGCCATGGCCGGACGATTGTGGCTATTGAAGTAGCAGAAATAGCCTGGGCGGTAGTGGTTCGCCAAATTGACTTGGCCCCTATTCTGCTTGCCAAAACCTATGTCGGCCTGGACCAGGCGTTGAGGCGCTCCCGCCACTTCTATGGATGTGGCACCCTGGTACAGGTAAGCAGATCATTTGACAATATTTAATATTATTCTGCTGTGTCTTCATTAATCATAACTCCATTTTTGCCAGGTTTGGTTTGCCGCCCATATGGGAATGAAAATTCTGTGCCCTCGGCCTTCTGTCTTTGAAGCTTATAGCCGCACCCATCATTTGAGGTCACTCTCGGGGGTGCATGAGTTGTGTGACAAGCTATGGAATCTCGATGCGGATTCTGTGACATGGTGCATCATATCCTCTGCATCATAGAATTTTACTGCCTTCTTTAACGCCACAGACATGCGACTCGTGGTCCTCCCTGGATTCTCTGGAGGCGTGGAGTATCATCCTGTTCGGGTCCTTCGTCAGTTTGGCTTCTGCCAGGATTCCATAGAGCAAAGCCCCTACCCGGATGGGCTGAAAAAGCATGTTGCGGGCTCAAATGCGTCTACTACTGAGTTGGCCCGACGTATGAGTGCTGGCATCAAGTCTTCTAGTCTTGCCATTGTCGAAGGCTTTGGCTGCATAGCTGGGTACGAGGATGAGATAAGAGAGACGTGGCCCCTAAGCGAGATTCTGCCTAGTGGCACCAACTTCATGGAGGCTAGCAGTTCAAAGAGGCCCTGTAATGATTAGCGATATTTGTATTCATGATAGGGGGCAATAAAATTGATGTTGCTTTGCATTGTTTACTGATTCTTGCAAGTTGATATCTGCTAAACAGGATCAATTTAATTGGCATGTCTCCGACTTCAGATCCATCCATTTTAAAGAAGTGACTATCATACCCCTGGCCGAATGCTTGCTTGCTCAAACCACGACTCATAAGGCAGCTAACATGCCCCTAGTCAAAATATGAACAAAATGCCTTGCAGAAATGCAATTATGCTTTGACTAAAAATGTGTCCCAGCTAAAGGCTTACACGACTCATAAGGTAGCTGACATGCCCTTGGTCGAAATGCGAATAAGATGCCTTGCAATTATGCTTTGACTAAAAATGCGCCTTAACTAAATGCTTATACGACTCATAAGGCAGCTGACATGCCCCTGGTCGGAATGCGAATAAAATGTAGAGAAATGCTTAATTGATATATTGGTGCCCTCAGCGCCAAGGAAGCCTGTTTTTCTTGCTATAAGAGGTGACACTATCCTCAACTCATGTGATACTAACCTAAGTAATTAGGTTTATTTGTGGCTCTCTTTCAGGTTTATGGGCCTCATGTCAAAGTCTTGGGGTCCTATACCTACTCTTTTTAGGATTCATTTTTTATTTTCTCCCTCATAGGCATGCTAACGAACCCTACTCCTGCTTAAAGGTAATAAACACTTATGCTGAGGAGGGTGGCTGCTATTTCTGTTGTGCTGAAGGAGTGGCTAGTCCCTTTGATCATTTGGGCTTAATAAGTGCGTGCTTCTACTCCTCTCCAAGCTAAAAGGTAGGAGTAAGGTTGTTCACATGCCTCTCTCAGTGGAGCTCAGCTTCTGTCTACTTCTTCTGTCTCCTTATTTCTTTTATGCTCCAAGGTCTTGTGTATTTTTCCTTGCTGCTCACTCTCTTTCTAGACCTAACATTTTAACTCCCTCTCGAGATATAGGTCCCAATTAAATTTGTACATTTAGCTCATTCCTCTGAAATCTCTCCCTCACATCCTAAGCTTCTAGGGTAGTAGCACACGAGGAGGATTTGACACATCTTTCGTAGGCAGGCTCCCAATTTTCCTCATTGGGCAATGATGATGCTATGCAAAAAAGAAAAAGATGCAAGAGATTATTTATGCTGTGCAATGATGCATGACTCACGGTGTAAGGCATTAGGATCAGCTGAGAGTCATTGATAGTACTTCTTTAAATAGGAAGCGTTGACGGGCTCTGACTGCTTCGTATGGTCCATGCCCTCAAGAATGACTGTTCCCCCTGACAGGGCCTCCTTGACCACAAAAGGTCTGTGCTAGTGGGCCAAAATTTTCCTCGTGTATCTGGCAAATGAATGGCACGCAGGACCAAACCTCCTGGCTCAAAACGTCTCGGACGGACTTTCTTTTGATATGCTCGGGCCACTCTCTTTTGGTAGCATTGGGCGTGATGCAGGGCCTGCAACTTACGCTCATCAATCAGATCTAACTGAACATTGCGGTCCTGTACCCACTCAGCCTCCTCTAATTCTGCCTCCTTCAAGATTCTTAACGTAGGAATCTCCACTTCGAAGGGAAGGACTGCTTCCATGGCATATACCAGAGAGTAAGGTGTCGCTCCTGTGGATGTCCGGACAGATGTTCTATAAGCCCATAATGCTTAGGGCAATTGCTCGTGCCAATCTTTGTGAGTCTCGGCCATTTTCTTCAAGATCTTGACCAAATTCTTGTTAGCCGACTCTACTACCCCATTCATCTTAGGTCGATAGGGGGAGGATCTGTGATGCCTGATCTTGCAACTGTGGAGGAAATCCTCAACTCTCTTTGCTATAAAGTTAGTTCCATTGTCGGAAATGATAGCAAATGGAACCCCATATCTGGCAACAATATTGTTTTTGATGAATTTTTCTGTAACAGCTACTGTGACTGTTTTGTAGGATGCCGCCTCGACCTACTTTGTGAAATAATCAATGGCTACCAGAATATAACGGTGCCCATTGGATGCTGCCGGATGAATGGCCCCAATAACATCAATGCCCCAAGTAGAGAATGGCCATGGTGTCGACATGCTATGCAATTACTGTGGGGGAGCATGTATAAAATTGCCGTGTATCTGGCAATTGTGGCATCTTTTGACAAAATGGCAGCAATCTGTTTCCATGGTGGACCAGAAATACTCTTGTAGCATGATTTTCTTAGCTATGAGGACCCCATTCATGTGTGGGCCGCAGGTGCCTGCATGGACTCTCAACATTAGCTCATCTGCCTCCTTTTTGTCTACACACCTGAGGAGCATCTGGTTGTAAGATCTTCTGTATAGCCGCCCAGCCCTGAGCACATACTTGGATGCCAACCGTGTCAGGGTCTTCTTATCTGACGTGGAAATGCCGGGAGGGAAACTACCGGACTCCAAAAATGCTTCAATATCACTATAACAAGGCAGTTTAACAGATGACGGCGCCTCTTGGATATGCATACAATGTGCTGGCTGCTCAATACATGTGACTGCGATGTCTATAGCTTGTGCCTCTGGAAGTGATAACCATGATGCCAAGTTTGCCAGGGCGTCTGCATATGCGGTTTTGGCCCGCTTCATGAAAGAAAACTTGACATCTTCAAATTCTTCAGTCAATCTCAGTAGGTGCTCATGGTATAAAACAAGCTTGTGGTCTTTTGTCCTCCAGTCACCATTGACATGTGAGATGACCAGCATGGCATCGCCAAATACATGGAGCTCTTGGGCGCCTTGGTTTCTGGCTATTTGTAAGCCTAATATGCAGGCCTCGTACTCGACTTCATTATTGGTGCATTCAAATGTCAGCCTTCTTGCAAAAGGAATAAGCTGTCCCTGTGGCATTGCTAAAACTGCACCAATGCCTCTTCCTCGCTTGTTGACTGCACCATCAAAATACAGGCACCATTGCCGCTCATTCTGGGGCCCCTCTGGCTCATCGTCACCCATTGCGAATAAGATATCCTCATCTGGGAACTGGGTCTGCAAAGGCTGATATTCCGGCAAAGGTAAGTCGGCCAAGTGGTCTGCCATGACTTGTCTCTTTATGGACTTCTGTGTGACAAAGGTGATATCGTAATGGGATAACATCACTTGCCATTTAACACATCTGCCCACCAAGGCTGGCTTATGGAATAGGTATTTGATTGGGTCATGCCGACACAACAGGAGAACCGGATACGCCATCATATAATGCCGGAGGCGCTGTGTGGCCCACACCAGGGATAAACAGACCTTCTCTATCGGGCTGTATTTAACCTCGTAGTCATTGAACTTTTTGCTGAGGTAGTAAATAGCTTTCTCTTTACGCCTTGATTCATCATGTTGCCCCAGAACTACGCCCATGGAATGTTGTGTTGTGGAGAGATATAATAGCAGAGGGCGTCCTGGCGTTGGAGGAAATAAAACTGGTGGCTTTACCAGTAGTTGCTTTATCTTGTCAAAGGCAGCTTGACACTCCTCATTCCAAGAAGTCTGAGCACTTTTTCTTAATAGCTTGAATATGGGCTCACATATAGGCGTAAGTTGTGCAATGAATCTGCTGATATATTGTAGCCTGCCTAATAAACCCCAAATTTCTTTTTCAGTGGTCGGTGGAGGCATGTCAATGATAGCCCTGGCCTTGTGAGGGTCCACTTCGATTCCCCTCTGACTGATGATGTAGCCTAGTAGCTTTCCGGAGGATACCCCAAATACACATTTATTGGGATTCAAACGGAGCTTATACTTCCGCAGGCACTCAAAGAGTTTTCTCAGACATGTGAGATGGTCCTCGGGCTCTTTGGATTTGGTAATCATATCATCCACATATACCTCGACCTCTTAATGCATGAGATCGTGGTACAAAGCCGTCATAGCCCTCTGATAAGTTGCGCCCGCATTTTTCAACCCGAATGGCATTACTTTGTAACAGAAGACTCCCCATGGGGTGATGAAGGATGTCTTCTCCATATCCTCTTCAGCCATCCTAATCTGGTTGTACCCAGAAAACCCGTCCATGAAAGACAACATCTTATGCCCTGCAGTGTTGTCTACCAGAATATCTATGTGAGGGAGCGGGAAATCATCTTTGGGGCTTGCCTTGTTAAGATCCCGATAATCTATGCACATGCGGACCCGTCCATCCTTTTTTGGCACTGGGACGACGTTGGCGAGCCAGTCAGGATATAGTACAACCTTAAGAAAGTTGACCTTGTACTGTTTCATAATCTCCTCCTTGAGCTTTAAAAGCCACTGAGGTCG
>JAMKQA010040717.1:0-10824 GCA_024699735.1 Posidonia australis
AGAGACATGTTTGTTTCCCCCTTCTGGTTAAAATAAAACACACAAACTCAGAGAACAATTAATAAGGCAAAACTAGAGACTAAATCAAACTCTCCCCTCGGTTAATAAAATGCAAGTAAAAGACACTAAAGCATATTGCATGATTGAGCATATAGGGCATGCATTCTTCTCCCTTGAGTCCACCTACAGTCTGCGAAAGGTAATTCTGGTAATCTGTTCTATAGCTTTGGTGTAGGACGTGTTGCTAGTTTGTCCCCCTTGTCTGGGGTCGTGTCGGTGTTAGTAGAGGGTACAGCTTCATGCTACTGCAGGAGACGAGGCCACCAACGCACCACTCGTTCACTGCCTGCGCTTTGGCTAGGATTTAGAGTGAGGACCTTTACTTTCTAGCCTGAGTCGGAGACCTACTTACCCATGTGTGATCCCAGAGTAGATGACCTTCTAGGAAGCACTTAGTTGGTGAGAGAGAGCATGTTAGTTGCATCCATGTGCATGAATGCCATTCACGCCACCATAACAAACTGCATTTTGTTGCTGGTTCTAACCTCAACCAGTTTTCTTTTTCCACATGTAGTAGAGTGTGAGTTCCTTAGCCATTGCTCAAGCATTCTTGTCTTGGCTCCCCTGTTTACGACACATCATTGCTGATCATCTTTTCCTAAGCTATCCGTCACTTTGACAATAGCTCGTCCTAGGATTCATCCTCTTGTTTTCCACCGTAGCCCAGTTCTCACCCGTTCCCGGTCAGCTATGGCCCAACATACCAGTGAGTCTCTTCCCGCCACTGTAGCTCCAGAGGGCTCTTCCTTTTCGGTCCCTCCTACCCTTGTTGTGTCCTCGGCAGTTTCTTCTGGCTCCTTCGTGTATCACGAAGGTTCTGTCCCCTACCCTCTAGGACACCCACTGACCTTGGCCAGTCTGGAGCCAGGCACTGAATCTATCTCAGTGACCCCATCTCGGGTTCTAGATGTATCACTCGTGGCCTCACTTTCTCAGAGTTCCTTCTCTTTCAGCCCCCAACCCACTGTGGCAACATCTCTTGTGGTTTCCCTGCCTTTAGGGCAACCCGTTGTTGTCCCACCATTGACTTCGGTACATTTGACCATGCCATCTTTCATTGTCCCTGAGAGATCTCGTGCCGCACAGGCAGAATATCTGTTGGCCCTTGCCTAGAAGATCGAGGGCATGGCCTTTGCCATTCAGTCCACCATGGACCCTAACATTCCTGAGGTTCCTCAGCAGCCTGCTCCGGTGTTCCAGGCATTGACACCACCACCTCTGCCCTCACCCCAGCTCCTCACTGCACCCACACTAGGTGTAACCCCACAGATTCAGGCACATCACACCACCCCACAACATCTCACTCCGGCATCTGGTGGTCAGCCCCTTGGGTTAGCTGGAGTACAACATTCTCAGAGCTTGCAGCCTGGCGTTGTACCCCTATAACAGCTATTACTCCCACACTCCGCACCCACAGCCACGTAGCTCTCCTCTTATCCTCCTCTCGCACACCATCAGGTTCAGGCACACCCACTCCCACAATCACGTCCAACACCCGTGCACGGATATGCTGGCCAGTAAGCCACGACACCAGGTGGCATGATGGTGGACCTGGAGGAGCACCTAGGTGCGACTCACACAACATATGCTGTCGTTCCCCCCACTGCATCACCCTCATCAGTAGCAGCACCAGATACCCTCCACGCCAAGGTAGGTGTCCTAGAGAAGGCACTTCGACAAGTGCGGGGAAGCGATCGCCAACCCTATGCATTCCGGGACCTCTGTTACTTCCCAGAGGCGACACTCCCGCCGCAATTCCAAATCCTGGATTTTGAAAAATATAACGGAAAGAGTTGCCCTATTTCACATCTTCGGGCATATTACAGAAATCTCGCTCAGCTTCAGGCTGACAAGAGGCTGCTAATCCGCCTCTTCCAAAAGAGTCTCATTGGTCCAGCCCTCAAGTGGTTCACGTCGCTTGACATGGGCTCGATCAAAACTTGGAACGGCCTCTTGCAGGCGTTCATGGACCAGTATGCCTTTAACCTCGACTTGGTCCCAAAGAGGGAAGACCTTGTCACCACAAAACAGAAGCCCAACGAGCCGTTCAGGGAGTTTGTCGGCCGCTAGCGCATCCTTGCAACACAAGTAAAGGATAGGCCCTTTGATAAGGAGTCTATCGAAATCATTATCCGAGGAGCGCAGCCTGATGTTCAGGCTCTATTGAGCATTCAGCCAGTCATCACCTTCCCATCTCTGATTCGGGCAGGCGCACGCGTAGAGAGCTCCCTTCGCAGTGGTAGCTTTCCTACGCTCGCCACATTTGCCAAACAAGCCACATCCCAAGATCAGCAGGCAAGCAGCAGCACTCGCAACGGCACTGGCGCCAGTTACCCTAAGAGGCGGGATCCTCCCAAGCCCGAAGTCGTATACGTAGGGTCAACCACCACACCCGTCAATGTGGTGAACCAACCAAGCCCGAATCAGTTAGTTTACACACCTACACCTAGGCCACCGCACACACCACAAATCACTACCACCTCCCAACCGGTGTATCCCGCGGCACCAGTCCGGCAAGGACCTCGCCTAGGGCAGAGAAGGCTTCTGCATGCTCCACGAAAATATACACCACTTGCTGAGTCGTTGAGCGCCATCCTTCCCAAGGTGGTGTCTCTCCTAAAGCTCCCAGAGATCCACCCCCCACCGAATCCTCTTTTGGGGTGGTACAACACGAGCCTCTTCTGCAATTTCCACCGCTGCGCGAGCCACTCAACGGACAATTGCATGGCTCTTCGGAACTCTGTTCAGGACTTGATTGACTACAAGGTCATCGTCATTGACACTCAGGAGGCACACACTGCACCTACACCACCACCAGCACAAGCACCAGCACCATCGGCCTATGCCAACAGTGTCAACCAGCCCATGCCTGCGCATGACAACTCAGGGGGCACTGGGGCCTCAGGAATCCATTTCCTCTCTGCTTCTGGGTCTACGACATCTGTAGTAGACCCCTCTAATCTGATCTACACTATGGGTAGGACCTCCCCTACTCATTTTATCATCTGATCCATGCCGGTTCCAAGTCAGCCGTCCACATGATATAGCTGACTGCTAGGGCGGAGCGTACCGTCGCATCGCCAACCGCGCATTCTATGCCATCCATTGACCTCCTTATCTTATCCCATCTCTTACCTAAAATCCTATCCAATCTCCGGTCCGACCTTTTACCGAGATTCTTGTCCAAAATCATATCCAATCTCCTGTCCGACCTCTTACCTAGATCCAAATCCAATCTCCGGTCCGACCTTTTACCGAGATTCTTGTCCAATCTCTTGTCCAAAATCCTATTCAATCTCCTGTCCAACCTCTTATCTAGATCCCAATCCAATCTCCGGTCCAACCTCATACCTAGATTCTTGTCGAATTTCTTGTCCATAATCCTATCCAATCTCCTGTCCAACCTCTTACTTAGATCCTATCCAATCTTCGGTTCAACCTTTTACCTAGATTCTTGTCCAGAATCCTATCCAATCCATTGTCCAATCTCTTTCCTAGAACCCCATCCAATCTCCCATTCAGCATGCTGTCCCGTGTCTTATCTAGTCTCTATTCCAATGCCCTGTCCCCTATCTTATCCGGCCTCTTGTTCAGCTTCTTATCCAATATCCTGTCTATCCAGACCCCCTCAAGCCAATCAATTTCATTCCGGCTCTCGAGCGTGTTAGTTACTTGACTGCTCGTAGCAACCCCCTTCAGATAATCGAAAACGTTTGTCGCAACTGGGGATGCAAGGAAAGAACACAACTCGAGTGAAACGGCCAAGGAATCTCCGAGCCCATCCAGGCAGAAGAAAAGCAAGAGCTTGAGGGATCAAGCTACGAGCAATAGCTGCACGAAGACGGATAGTCGCGCACCAAGAGGTACAATCTGGTTTTTATTCCATTGGACCCCACTAACTTTGTCAATGCAGGGGTACTTGATCCCAATCAGAGTCAAGCTATGGTTGAAAAGAGTCAATGTCAGATGACATAACCACATCCTCAGTCGTCGGAAGTCGCTTCGGCAGTATCAGTCACCTCTCCAACAGCGATCCTCGCTATGGTAGCCCTACAAGTTGTCGTACCAACAAAGTCATAAATGCAGTCCCACCAAGCCTTGGACAACAGTTACACTGGTCACACAGTCTAGATAAGCTAGAGGCAAAGCAATTCAATCAATGAGCAAGTCAGTGACCTAGAACTATCGCCTCAGGAGCAGTTATCGATCAAAGGAAAGGACCTTGAGTTAAGCTCAAGAGGAAGGCCAGGCGGCATCGTTCCCATCAGCCAGCAACAGGACAGCCGCCAACCAGTATCACTTCTTTGTACATCAAAAAACACTGAAAGTCGAAGCAATAAATCAACCTGGTCAGTCAGCAAATCTAACGGTCCAAGAGCCAAAGGTCATTCAGCAAAGCCAATGTCACCAATAAGGAACCATCAGGCACAGAAATCATAGTACATGCTCTCCTTTGACGTTGCCAATCCAACCTTCAAAGAAGAAGTCTTGTCAAAGCTCATCGCTTATGAAGAAAAGGATGATGACTTGGAAGATGGCGAGACACTTGAATTCCAGCCTCACGACAATGCTCCAGAGGGACCAAATTTACATCAGGCAATCCAGTCTTGCGGACCATACATCCCCGGATGGTCGAGACGAATTCTGACCTAACCTCGCATGGTCCTTACATCATCCAACATGTCTATTCAGGAGGTGCAGCAATCCTTGAAGATATGGACAATGTCGAGCTAACAGAGCCAGTCAACACATGTTATCCGAAGTACTACCAATGAACAGAAGGCATGTATCCTGGCCTTGCAAAGTATCCTTTCGTGCATCATGCATCATGCATCATCCACTAATCCATCATGCATGCATATTTCAAAATAATCAGTGATCAAAGTGCATTTAATCCATAGCATTTGTTCTATTTTCATGCACATCAATAACTTAATTCAAGCATCAATAATTGCATCCAGCCATGCATAAAGCATTAGCATCTCATCCCGATGACGAGAATTGGAATAGCTAGCCTACTTGAGAAGGTCCTAGACCTCTTCAGTTGTCACTACCTAGACGTCTTAGCAAGCGAGGGAGCCACCATCCAAACATGGTTAGGTGAAGTGTCCAAACTCCCATGGGGACATACACCTCCAGAGGGAGATAAAATGTTAGGAGCGAGCATGAGTGTAAGCCAAAATAAAAAATAAAAATATCCACAAGGGCATAAAAGAAATAGGAAGATAGAAGGCGAAGTCAGAAGCTAGCCCTAACAGAGAGAGGCAAGTAGGCCAACTCTACCCTACCACTTACCTTGGGGAGGAGTCGAAGCAAGCATCCCGAAGATCCAAGCAACCTAAGGGACTAGCCACCCCTTACATAAAACCCCAGCAGCCCCCTCCAAATCTGGATGCCAACTACCCCCAAGCTAGGGTTAGAGCGAGCCTACAAGCCTAAGAGGGAGAAAAAAATTAAGTCAAAAACCAAAAAAGTAGGTCTAAGTCCCTGAGTGTTTGGCACGGAGCCTAACCTACAAAATAATCCACCCTAAGAGAGCCACCAACAGCCTAGAAGTCCAGGTAGGGTCTTGTGAATCGAGGTTTGTTTTCCTTCTCATAGCAGGCATGATTAGCATTCCAAATTCATTATAAGGGATGACACAACGTAACACCATCATGCTTGCATGCATTACCACTTGTCCACTTTGCACGGTCCCCCTAGGTCCCAAACCAGGGGCATGTCAGCTGCTCTTCAGCCTAAGACCTAGCCGAGGATACCGTACACTAGGGCATGTCAGCTGCCTTTGTGGTGATAGCCTTCCCCGTCAACCAGGGGCATGTCAGATGTCCTGTTGGTTGATCTTCTTGGGACAGTATCTTCATTCAGAACATGTTGTCTGCTCCATAGCTCGAGCGTAGAAATGAGGACAACAATAGCACTGAGCCTCTAACATCAGAGCAAAATCAGAACATCCATACTCCCTTAATCAGCAAAAGAGAGCACAGTCCACAGTCCAATGCCAAAGCCAAACTCCCCAGAAGTCAGCCAGTGACACCATAGTGAACCTGCAGAGATGTGAAAAATAGCCAGCAAGACCGTCTTCCTCGAGGAGGCAACAATGCCCTCGTGAAGCCCTTATCTAGCCATGCAACGAATATCAGTGCAGAATCAAAGCAGTAGTTATCTAGATCAGCCATCATCAAATGAACAGCCAGAGCAGTCACACAACGAACGAGCAAGGTAGTCATGATTCAGGACGCACCCACCAACAGAGGTTTGCTGGCAAACTACTGTGGGCGAAACTAGCTATCCAGGCTTTAGCTTCCTCAGTTCCTTTCTTTCAGCAATGTCCTTATCCTCCTGTTACCAGGGGCATGTCAGCTGCCTCTTGGTTTTGTTCTTTGACAACCTTCCTTCCGAACTGTCACCAATCGTCTCTCGGTTGAATAGTTTGCCCATCCAGCTTTTTGAACGACTACCCCTCAGTCGGCTAGTTCGTTCATCCCTTTTCGTCGTGTCTCCTTTAGGTCCGGAGGAGATTTGAGTTTTGTCCGACTCCTTTAAGTCTGGAAGAGTCCCGGATTGCTGATCTTGGCCTCCAGGAACAGCTCTCTGCCCCTTTTCCTCGTGTCTCCTTTAGGTCCAGAGGGGATTCAACTTTTGTCCGACTCCTTTAAGTCCAGAGGAGTCTCGTGTCACTGATTCCTGGCCTCCAGGAATAGCTCTTTATTTTTTTTCCTCGTGTCTCCTTTAGGTCCAGAGTGGATTCGAGTTTTGTCTGACTCCTTCAAGTCCGAAGGAGTCCCGTGTCACT
The DNA here is from genome assembly GCA_024699735.1 of Posidonia australis. Taxonomy (NCBI): domain Eukaryota; kingdom Viridiplantae; phylum Streptophyta; class Magnoliopsida; order Alismatales; family Posidoniaceae; genus Posidonia; species Posidonia australis. The sequence continues at coordinate 6,857 of JAMKQA010040717.1, forward strand.
GATTCCTGGCCTCCAGGACAGTTCGTTGTCCTTTTCTCGTGTCTCCCTTAAGTCCAGAGGAGATTCGAGTTTTGTCTGACTCCTTCAAGTATGGAGGAGTCCCGTGTCACTGATTCCTGGCCTCCAAGAATAGCTCTTTATTCCTTTTCCTCGTGTCTCCTTTAGGTCCGGAGGGGATTCAAGTTTTGTCCGACTCCATTAAGTCCTGAGGAGTCCCGTGTCGCTGATTCTTGGCCTCCAGGAACAGTTCATTGTCCTTTTCTCATGTCTCCTTTAAGTCTGGAGGAGATTCGAGTTCTGTCCGACTCCTTTAAGTCCAAAGGAGGCCCATGTCGCTGATTCCTGGCCTCTGGGAACAGCTCTTTGTCCCTTTTCTCGTATCCCCTTTAAGTCCAGAGGAGATTCAAGTTTTGTCTGACTCCTTTAAGTCCGAAGGAGTCCTATGTCGTTGATTCCTGGACTCCAGGAATAGTTCATTGTCCTTTTCTCGTGTCTCCTTTAAGTCCAGAGGAGATTCAAGTTCTGTCTGACTCCTTTAAATCCGGAGGAGTCCCGGGTCGCTGGTTCTTGGCCTCCACGAACAGCTCTTTGCCACTTTTTCTTGTGTCTCCTTTAAGTCTGGAGGAGATTCGAGTTTTGTCCGACTCCTTTAAGTCCGGAGGAGTCCTGTGTCGCTGATTCTTGGCCTCCAGGAACAGCACTTATTCCTCTTCTTGAATCCCCTTTAAGTCTGGAGGAGATTCGAGTTCTGTTCGACACCTTTAAGTCCGGAAGAGTCCTAGGTCGCTGATTCCTAGCCTCCAGGAACAGCTCTTTGTCCCTTTTTCTCATATCCCCTTTAAGTCTGGAGGAGATTCGAGTTTTGTCCGACTCCTTTAAGTTCGGAGGAGTCCCAGGTCGCTGATCCTGGCCTCCAGGAACAGCTCTTTGCCCCTTTTTCTCGTGTCTCCTTTAAGTCCAGAGGAGATTCGAGTTTTGTCTGACTCCTTTAAGTCTAGAGGAGTCCTGTGTCGCTAATTCCTGGCCTCTAGGAATAGCTCTTATTCCTCTTCTTGAATCCCCTTTAAGTCCAAAGGAGATTCAAGTTTTGTCCGACTCCTTTAAGTCCAGAGGAGTCCCGTGTCGCTGATTCCTGGTCTCCAGGAACAGCTCTTTTTTTCCTTTTCTCGTATCCCCTTTATGTTCAAAGGAGATTCGAGTTTTGTCCCTTCTTGCGACTCCTTTAAGTCCAGAGGAGTCCTAAGTCGCTGATTCCTGGCCTCCAAGAATAGCTCTTTATTCCTTTTCCTCGTGTCTCTTTAAGTCTGGAGGAGTCATGAGTCGCTGATTCCTGGCCTCCAGGAATAGCTCTTTATTCCTTTTCCTCATGTCTCCTTTAGGTCCAGAGGAGTCTTGAGTCGCTGATTCTTGGCCTCCAGAAATAGCTCTTTATTCCTTTTCCTCGTGTCTCCTTTAGGTCCAGAGTAGTCCTGCTTCGCTGATCCTGGCCTCCAGGAACAGCTCTTTGCCTCATTTTCTCGTGTCTCCTTTAAGTCTGGAGGAGTCCCGGGTCGCTGGTTCCTGGCCTCCAGGAACAGCTCTATGCCCCTTTTTCTCGTGTCTCCTTTAAGTCCGAAGGAGATTCAAGTTTTGTCTGACTCTTTAAGTCCGGAGGAGTCCTGTGTCGATGATTCCTGGCCTCCAAGAACAGCTCCTATCCCTTTTTCTCGTATCCCCTTTAAGTCCAGAAGAGATTCGAGTTTTGTCTGACTCCTTTAGGTCCGAAGGAGTCCCGGGTTGCTGATCCTGGCCTCCAAGAACAACTCTCTGCCCATTTTCGTCGTGTCTCCTTTAGGTTCGAAGGAGATTCGAGTTTTGTCCGACTCCTTTAAGTCCGGAGGACTCCTGGGTCGTTGATTCCTGGCCTCTAGGAATAGCTCTTTGTCCTTTTTCTCTTGTATCCTTTAAGTCCAGAGGAGATTCGAGTCGTTGTCCTTTTCTCGTGTCTCCTTTAAGTCCGGAGGAGTCCCGTGTCGTTGATTCCTGGCCTCCTAGAACAGCTTCTTATCCCTCTTCTTGAATCTCCTTTGAGTCTGGAGGAGATTCGAGTTTTGTCTGACTCCTTTAAGTCCGAGGGAGTCCCGAGTCGCTGATCCCTGGCCTCCAGAAACAGCTCTTTATTCCACTTCTAGTATCTCCTTTAAGTCCAGAGGAGACTCGAGTCGTCCTTTTCTCGTGTCTCCTTTAAGTCCGAAGGAGGCCCGAGTTGTTTTTTTGTACCCGAGAACCAACCCCTCATCATCGGACTGATAGCCCTAACTATTCGGTGTTGTGTCCTTCAACTCATCTCGGGCTGATAGCCCTAACAATCCGGTGATGAGTCCGTCAACTCATCTCGGGCTGATAGCCCTAACTATCCGGTGTTGAGTCCGTCAACTAATCATCGGGCTGATAGCCCTAACTATCTAATGCTTAGTCCGTCAACTCATCTCTAGGCTAATAGCCCTGACTATCCAGCAATGAGTCCGTCAACTCACCCTCAGGCTGATAACCCGAACTATCCAGTCGGTAGGTCCGTCAACTTACCATTCCCTATCCTTTAGCTTGTAGGTTTGATAGTCTTATCTAATGCCCCTTCTCTTTGGCTGATATCCCGAACTATTCGGTTGACAACCGTCATATTGTCAGGAGCGGGCTGACACCCCCAGACTATCCGGTTGACACCCGTCATCAGTCTATCCCTCGGTCGGCAAATCTGGCATCTTGCTATGCATCCTCCTGGGCCGAAAGGTCAGCCATTCACTAGGTTTGCCCCAGTCAATAAGTTTGATAGACTTGCCTATGCACACCTCAGCACGAGTCGGGAAATCCCTTACGCTCCTCTTCGAGCTGAGCTACCCACTCGTTTTCAGCATCACCCTTATGCATTACCTAGCATCAAGGTCATTCTTTGCATCAACAACATCCACGGGCCACGAGTCATTACATTTCAATGCATCTGCCGAATAAGTGGCTCACGGCCCCACAGCAAATACTACTCTCCCCCGAACTCAAATGGGGTGTCTTGTCAACCCTGAGCATCGGTCTCGGTTCCATCCGTCCCTCGACCTCGCTTAGGGAGGGGCATCTATAGACAACCCAATATTGAGGTCATTTGGCAGTAGGCTCCTCCGGATGATGCTCTGGTCGCAACCACCAAAACCCTAGCCCGCACAAGTCCAGTCAGGCCCACACTAGCCCACCTGACCCAATTAAACTTGAAATCCAACAAATAAAACCCTAAGACCTACTTAATCTAATTAAAATCCACCTAAAATCCAATAAAACCCTAATTAAACAATTAAAACCCTAAATCCACTTCAAAATCCAATAAAACCATAATTAAACAAATAAAAACCCTAATCCATTTAAAACCTAGATAAATCAACTTAAAATTCCAATAAAAACCCTAATTAATCAAATTCAAAACCCTAATCAAGTGAAAAGAAATTAAATCAACTTAAAATCCATTAAATAAGACAAAAACCCTAATTCAAGCTTAATTCAAATTAAATCACTTAAAAATTCAAATAAATAAGTAAAAACCCTAATTAAAGTTAAAACCCATTGAAAATCCTAATTAATAAAATCCAAAAACCCTAATTAATCCAAAAACCCTAAATAAACACAAAAACCCTAAATAAACAAAAAAAATCCTAATTAATAAATCCAAAAACCCTAATTAATCCAAAAATCCCTAAATAAACCCGAATTAAAACTCAAAACCCTAATTTCAAATCAATTAAATAAAACCCTAAATCCAAAATTAATAATCACAATTAGCTCACAAAATTCTAATTAAAAATTTAAAATTAAAACTCTAAAATCCCTAAAAATTCCAAACCCAAAATAAAATAAGAAAACCCAAAACAATTAAAACCTTGATTTAAAACCAACTAATTAAAATTTAATCACAAACTTAATTAAAAATCATAAAACATAAATAAAAA